>OY757265.1:1168963-1236463 GCA_963584085.1 Pyrausta aurata | reverse complement strand
GATTCTAGAACTGGCTGAATATGGTATAGAAAGAATTTATAGTGAGGAGTCTCATCGAGAAGAAGCATGTATACTCTGCTTTAGATGAAGTCAATCGCTAAATAAGTCCCCGTCACCGTTCCAGGTGTACATCTGGCACATAAACGGCGAGGAGCCGATCGCCGTGATCTCCGGGCACACGCGCTGCGTGAACGCCGCCGCGTGGAACCCCGCGCACCACGACGCGCTCGCCTCCGCCTCCGACGACTACTCGCTGCGGCTGTGGGGCCCGCGCCCCAAGCTCTCCTAGTGCGCCCCGCCCGCCCCAAGCGCCCCGCCCGCCCCGCGCACGGGCCGCTAACCTAACGGGGATGTTGTGACCGCAAACGATACCGACCGGTAATCCGGTAATTTTTGACAGTAAATCGGTAACCGGCTGTTCGCCCGTGGCGAGTATGGGCGGACGTTTAACTGAGTCCTTTCTGATGTCACCTATAGTTAATCCGCCCGGAGAATACCAATTAAAAGATTTCAACTTTAAATTAAAATGTATGGCAAGAATTTTAAACTTCCTATGTTTCGGTGAAAATTGAAAACTTCAACTGTTTAGTTCGTAATGATATTGTTGAGTTCATTAATTGGAAAAGCGAGACTACAAAGGTGACGTCGCGAAAGACTCAGTTTCACGATTTGTCTCTAATGTGGCGAGCCGGTAAACTGACACTTTCTTTCTTTCGTTTCACTCATTTTATACACAAATGAGCGAGCGCCCGGTTATAGCAACGAACAGTGTCAGATAACTGGCTCGCCTCTTCGCTACGTGTGAACAGCCCATCAAACATGTATTAGAACCACGTAAATGACCTGCGTACTTTAGATCCGGTGAGGCACTATAAATGAACGTAAAGTTGAGTAAATAAACAGATAACCGTTTCCTGCCGCTTCAACTTTCGACTGCTCGCGTAGGAGGTACTGTTGTGTAAATTCGTGTTACTAAATTCATTTATAAATCACACTTCTGCTTCTGAAGCGTTACTAAGTTATCAATAAATTACAGAGTAGTAAATACACATTTATCTATTTTTCTACAGAAAACTTGCTATCATCTTTCTTGTCTTCAATTATAGCTCTAATTATTTTTTAAGATCTCTTTATTTCTTCTTTAACGAAAATCATCCACGATATTGAGGTCTAATATCACTTGGTCTCGTGTTTTACGTTACATTAACTTATCGGGCGGTGGGGTTGCGACAGGAGGGAATTGTGATGTTTTTTTTTATGAATTTACACAGAGCCTGCGCAGCGGCACTCTGCTAGATCTTCTGAACGATAACTCCGGCCAGTAATGCACGCGGCTACTTCTTAGTAGCCCTCTCATTCAGTCACTGAGTACTCGCGTACCTACTTAACTTGCAAACTACGGTAAACTCCTTTCTGCGGGAGATCACACGATAGTTACTAAGGCGTGATCTCGCTGTTTAGCCTGCTTTGTCTACATTCCGCCGAAATCATTGTTGGAATGGCACTTCGTACTTCCTACTCTATAAAAAAGAGAATATTTAAAAAGGACAATACAGGGCTGTCTATGCCGTATCGACGATACAACCCGCGCGAGTGCAATACTTAGTGCCATTACCCGTGCAATATTAGAAGTTTATATGTAAATCGCGAGAATAAGGGCGAATCGTGCGGTAGCAGTGTCAGCGGCGGGCGGGGCCGGCCACTACAGGGTTGTTTCGTTGTTTGTACTTCCTTCCGACTCGTGTCGCGTTGCTGTCGCTGCACGACGTCGACGCTAGCCGGCACTAACCGCGGGGTTAATTCTGAACTAATAAGCAATTCCCCGTATTCGCGACGTAACCTATATCATGTTGATGACATGTTTATCGGGACTTGAACTAGACTTGTGTGCGAGCCGAGGTGCGCGGACGGGCGCATCCGTGCGACGTGGGTTGCAGCGACGCGCGGCGCTATGACTCATACTCAAGGCGCGTTGTGTGCGCGGGCTGGCCGGCGCGGCGGTAGCGGCTAGGGTAGGGTAACGTTAGCGTGTAGGGTAAGGCTCACTGACCATGACTGGGATTATTTCATTGTGTTCACTTCGACTCATTTTGGATAAACTGTAGTAGCGTTTGCTTCACTCGTCGACACACAGAGTGCTAGCGATCCGGCTCATTGAAATGCTAGTTTTGACTGATTTTTCTTTTATAATTTACTATTCACAGTATCATCGATAAAAAATCAAAAAATATAATAAGACTTTGCGGTGGCCGTTTGACAAATAAAGTTAATCGTAGGTATTTTAGTAAGTACTTATATATTATGGATTGATAAAGCCTTATGTAACGTTATTTAACTTTTATTTGTTTGAATTAGAATAAAGAACTCAAAATTGTTTATCATAAATTTAAGGAGGGACTAATGTAGGATACCGCGCCGCGCCGCGCCCGCGCAGATCGAGCGTAGATTAGGTATATAGAACCTTCGTTAACTTAATTAAGACTTAATTATAGCGAGCAGAGGTTATATTTTGTAGGAGACGCTCGCGGCTCTATTTTTGTACCGATCGCTGTGAATCTCTCAGGAGGTCATCGAAGCCGTTATACTTTAATGATTAAATATTTGCCTTGATCTTGTAGTTTTGTTAGAATCGTAAAGCTCCGAGGTTGAGGGACCCCTTACTGGCCGACGAATTGTCTGTGCACGCGTGTTTGTGAGGTCGCATAGACTCGCTTTGTCTAAGTGTTCCTGTTTAAGAATTTTGTAAGGAGCTTATAAGTATAACGTGCTTGGTGTTCCGGACCACGGGGCGGTGCCTTGTTTTTATTTACCTTGTTGTGATAATAAATAGATAGCCAAATCATTTAGCTCACTTTTTAGCATTATTATTTTTGATGGTTTTAATTTTTATTACATAATAAGCTTTCGCAGTACGCACAATGCTACATACCGCATGCATACCATGGATATGATTCTGTATTATTTACCACATACACATTCAAAGTATGCTGGATAAGCATGGGCGTTTTCGTTTTTCTAGGCAAACCGCTATATAACCGATATGTAGTATGCATATCGATATCAATATCCGTTTTCAGATATAGATATCAGATGAAACTATCCCGGGATTTATAATATACAATACTACACCTAATTAAACGTCTATTAACACTAATTATTGATATACGATACTGCACTAATTTGCAATTGCATCATCAACATTCAACAAACAAAGATCTTAGCAATAAACCAATCGACCACAGCACGCACGTGCCACTCGAGGTCAAGGACACGCCAAAACTAAAAAATATTTACCTATTAGGTCACCAAATACACCAAGCAATAACAAACATTAAAAGTTACAGTGAAAACTCAACCTTACTGCAATGATATTACGTTCATTTTTGCAAATACACTAAGGAAGATGATAATCACCGACCGACAGCGATACCGATATCATATTCGCTTCATCTCTTGTACTCCTATTTAAGCATGCGCGAGTAAAAGGGACGGCGCGAATATGGAGAGCCAACGAAGTTTCGGCTACGATATAGTTTTGCGTAGTTTGCGTTTTGTCGTACCGTTATGGTTTTTCATAACTTGTATCCGAGTATAAGTTTTGCGTTTGCATCGGTTTTATAGTTTTTACAATAACTGTTACGTAGTTAAGGGTATCGATATGATATCGATATGTAAGTCATATCGGTTTTCAGTTACGTTTTGATAAAATTAACTCATGCCTAATGCTGGAACAAAATTATAGGTTAATTGCATTTTTGTGAAACAATACTAACCACTCCCTTGTATGGAGGCTCCTTGAGGATTGAAATATAACATTACTGTATGCGAGGGTTTTTATTTTGAAAAGCAAAGTAAGAGTAAGCTGTGGGTTTTATACTCTTGGAACGCACCTAGCGTTGCAGATCAGCCGCCCCGGGCCCGGCTGAACCAAATATCAGGCAATAACCTGCGTGACTGTGTCAGTGTGTGTACAAGTACAAACGAGCGCTCTGTAATAACTACACGAAGTAACTTTAGCGTAACTTTAACGGTGGGCGAGTGTGAGGACAAACTGCCTCGGTTTGAATTGTTATAAATAATGATTATATCAATAAATTTTTTATTGTAAACTAACTGGTGTTTCTTTATAAATTTACCTTAGCTATATTATTTCAGAAACATCGTTCAAAAGATTAACAAATAACAAGAACAACAAAACAGTGTATAAAGAAGAAGGGCCACATCCCATAGAAACTTGTTCCATTCCATCCTACAGAGATGAAATGTGTCTTTAAAAATGCGTAAAAAATATGGCATACTCAGTACTGCCATCATGCTTATGGAAACATTCGCCCAAGGGCTCTGGCTACTATGAAAATTCGTTCCTTGAATTGAACCATTAGAAAAATTAATTTTATTCGTTTTTTTTTTCCTTTAATTAAACACAAAAAATCTCATATACACTCGAGTATGCGACGCAACTAACAAATGGTGATCCACTCTGACCAACATATATATTTTATGAGTAATCCTGATCTTTTAATACTGTGGGTGCACCTTTTCAATCAAACAGCATATTTATTTATGGTAGACATAAAAGTAATGCCATTTTTTTTGTAATATTTAGATTTTTTTAAAGATCTTGTTTGTGAAAGATCATGTTTCATCTTTGTAGTATATTAGCCATTTTTTTACTTCTATCTTCTATCTATTCAGTGAATATAATACAGAAATCAGCAAATTTAATGAGCTAAAATTATTGATTGGATATCAGTAGATTGATTGGGTATCAGTAAAAATTGATTTGTGAATCTGTGTGTGAATGTGTGTTCATCAATCATTTAAATAACAAAGTAAACAATATACACAAATATATTGCACTTAGATTTTATGTAACATACATATTAACAGGTGTTTACAACTATAAATTAGCAGTGCCTGACTTTTCCACTAGTTCAAGCAGGGTGTGTAGTGATGTGTCAAACAGCTCACATCGGATTGGCATCTCCAGGGAATAGAATGGATTCTTCAGGGCATAATCTGAGTAGATCTCATAAATCCGTTTTAGAACAACTTCAGCTCCTTGCATGTTTGGATCAGTAACTATTATGAACTTGACACCTGAAACCATTATTGTTTTGGGCATACATTTCAATATAAAGCACTTGATGGCAAGTGGTGACAAAATAAATAACACAAAAAATTAACTTTTATGCAAGTATTGAAACAGTACCTGTCAATGTCTGAAAGCAGGACAATTTGAAAGTGTCTGCAGTGAGAGACTCTATCCCAGAGGACTTGGGCACCGGACTCAGTTGGCTGGCGAGTGCAAACAGAGGGTAGAACATACTGGCTAGCACTATTTTCTCATTGGTTGTAGCACGGGCACGCCCAAATTTCAGGCTAAGTGGGTAATTTTCCTAAAAATAGGTGGAATGAGAAAATTTATAAATTATGGTGGCCAAATAAAATAAGAATGAACCTGCATAAAAAAGAAGGGTAACAGTTTGAAAAAACATTTCTACCTTAACTTCTATGAGATCGAAGACATCACGACCATCCTCTGTGGTGCGACCTGTGACGGGGGATCCGTTCACTGAGAGAAGAACATGGCCCACTGGAAACGATAGAAGTGGCTAAGTATGGGACACAAAGTATAAATTAATTTATTGCGAAATCTGTAGGTTGCATGAAAACATACCGTTTATACCATCTCGTTGACCGAAAGCGACGATTACTTTTTTGTTTTCATACTGCAACTTAAGATCCAATGGAAACCCAAATGTTTTTTCAGTCTCGACCTTTGGAATGTTGTGGTCATAATTGTAAATAAGACCACCAGATTTACTCACAATATACACTCCGTATATAACCATTTTAAAGTTTATTAAATGACAAAATAATAAAACATCGCACACGAAAGAAACGACACCCACAACAATTGAGAACAATCAACAATACAAAATTCTCTGACTGACTGACGTTTGGACTGACGTTTCTTTGGCCGCGTTCCGAGTTGCGCCAATATCAGTGTGAGCGCTGTGAGCGACAAAAGCCGTTCCGATTTGATTATCGCACGACAGCGCGGTTGACGCGATTTCATTTCGGAAGTTCGGAACGGAAGCAGTCATTTCCCAGCGTGTTTCCCTAGCGGAAATGAAGTACATATACAAAAGCTACAATCGTGCCAAGTTTCATGCTTTCTTCCGGATGGGACCGTATTTCATGCTTAGGACCCGTACTAGCAGCCAGTATCAACGGCTTAACCTTGGCTGCCAGGGCTTGAATCCCAGTACCATAAATTGTTTCTGGGTTTTAATATCTTAAAATTACTTAGAAACTGCTCGGGTGACCGGTAGAGGTTGTGGTTGTGTTGTGGGTTGTGGTGACACATGCGCAACCAACGGGCTTTGCTGATTAATGACCGAGTGACCGTGAGAGGCATTCGATCGAATAATTAACGCTGGGTTCGGTTCCTCGCCTCTGAATGATAGTTCTTAAGTGCACTTCGCTCACATAAAAACAAATGATGATAAAATAATTAGGATGCATCAATGATGCATAAAGAGAATCTACATGTTTTGGTATCTGATTAGTTAGATAGATATAACTAGGGCTTGCTTTTCTGTAGGTCCACAATTAATCACCAGTAAACTATAAAGAGTCTGCTATCTCGAAAGATATTTATCTCTAGGCTCTAGGCAACATATTATATAAGATAATAAATAATAATGTTAATATCTGAAATGATACTACACCTGGATATTTGAATAACTGGTTAGTACAAAAACAAGAGGTGAGATAAATGACTTGGCATGCTTAGGAAGTTTTCATGCACTGCTTAGATACTTAAGGTTATCATACAAACGAACTGTCAGAACGTTTTTAACCTTAATTATCTATTCAGTGTTTTTTTATGCGTGCATATGCCTATCAAACTTAAAAAAGGACGGGTTTCCCGACCGCACATTACCATTTATGTTCTATGTATAAACGTGTTTTAAATGTTTTGTTTGCAAAAGCGCTTAATCATAAATAATAAGTAGGTTCTTTACAACTAAAGTACCCTTAATGCTATTTAAATGTATGGTCCTAATATGGTACAAGAGTAACAGATTCCTATATGGTAAGTAGTTTTCTTGAAGTCACTTTACTTCTCAAATATGATTTTCTATCTGAACAACGTTTTTGTTATTATTTAGTTAGCTTTCTTAGACGTGGTCCCATTTTCTTCTTTTGTGATACTTCCCTAAGTCATAGTGCGAAAATATGCATTATACATATAGCGGAATGTCAAAAGCATTCTCTACCAGTCAACCATAGGTCTGATCAGAGAAAATACATATATATTTCATCAATTACATTAGTAATGTTTTACACAATCGTTAAATACTTAACTATTTCTTAAATCAAACGCCTTTCGCACATGTTCAATTCATGCTGGCTACAAAATTACGAATGAGAATTTAATAATATCAACCGGGTCATAGCCAAATAAAATTTCGAACTTAAGCACGTTGTCGGAGCAGTTGGACCACATTTGGCGATCGATCTCGCCGAGACTGTGGCGCGCGGCGCTCGCGGAGCTTCTCAGAAAGCGTTTTCCTCCTCGTCACTGGCAGACCGTGGTGACGAATCGCAGACGTCACGTCGATGACGCGGGGCGCAAAATAAAAACGACGTGAGGGCGCGCCGCGAGGCCTAGTAGTAAGTGGTGCGTGGTGCGAGCTGGAGCTGCAGCTGGCCACGGAGTGTGAGGCACCCTGGCGCCGAAAGAGCACCGCGATGCCTGCATGGAGGCGCCCGCGCCCGACGCCGGCGCAGGGTCCGACTCCGACTCGGGGGATGACACCGTCCCCACTGGTAATAGCACATGCAGTTTCTCTCGTGTTTTGTGAAGTGACCATTAGTGTTATGATCAGTGTTTTGATGGTTTGTAGTGAAAATGTATGTGTGTGAAAAAGTTACGTGCAAGACTTCTTGTGCTCATCTGCATTTACGATCTACGGATGCAAAGTTGTTGTGCGCTTGGTTACTAACGACTCTATGTAATAGTTTTCAGTACAAAAAGAGGGGTTCAATAAATGTATATGATAATAATAATATAATAGCGACTCTACGCATGATATCAGACTGAAGGAATGGTAACATTGGTTGGAACTAATCTGAATTAAAAGGTTATGTCAAAATATTTTCCTTGGAATGATATACATACACCCTTTAATAATATTTTCAGTCAGAACTAGACGTGGTAATTTTATTTTTATATAGTTATTGAAATAACGTAAAACCTCCCCAAGGGATGGTTCTGCTAGTGCATACATAAGTACTTTAAAATACACTTAGAAAAAATATATTTTCGGTCTTAATGTTAGAGCTAAACGAAGCCAATAAGTTTTGGTCTCGCCTTACGGCCGTTCATTTAGGCCTACTTTGTGAACCGACCGGCTAACGACTTTCGGTAATATCAAGCTAGGTAAGTAACCATTTTTTATGGACATGGACATCCCATGTCTAAGTATTTCATGATGTGTACATTGTCGTGTCGTGTTGCTTTCTTATGCTTTTAATTAATAAATCATGTCGATAAGAGGTAAAACCAAACTAATATTCTGTGGTAAAACACTCAAATCCTACGACGGTGCTCTTTCCACACATACATTAGTAAATATGTATAGGATACTTAAATAGATAGATAAATTATTGAACAAGCCAGAGAAAACCCACTAAATGTAAGACTACTGTAGTTAAATCAGTAAATGAAGTATAAAATTATGCATTTTCAACAAACAGTTCCTACTTGGGTATATTTTAGTCCTGCCATGATCGTCACTTAATTAGAGCAATTAAGTTGTGTAGTTAGTATTTTTACGTAGAAATAAAACTCCGAGAGACCTAGTTATTCGTAGTTAGATAGAATCTCCGCGTTACTCCTCTGACTTAAATGTCCAAATCTTTCACCCTCTCTTTTTTGTTTTTCGTGATCTCTTTTGTGTGATTGTTATCTTTCTAGTTGTTTCGTAAATCATCAGAAGAGGGAGAGAATGTTTTTAGCATTAAGTGATGATGGCAAACGGATCTCCTAATAAAAAGCTTAAAATTACGCAACGTGTGACGGAGAGGGTATTGCCGTTGGGGCACAAAAAATCTAGGTTGTAAACCCTTTGACCAAAAGCGCAGCGTATGGCATCCACCGACTAGCTAGAATCTAGATGGAATGTAAAAACGCTACCTTGAAAAAGTGTGATTGTGTATGTTATTATTGTGTCAACTCGTTTAAATGTGTCTGTGTGTGTTTGTGATGTCCTAAATTAATATACTCACTTTCTTTCTTTCTTGCGGATCACACTGGATGAAGACCGCTTGCAACTTGTCGCTGTGGAATGCTTAGGGGGAGGCCTGTGTTGAGTAGTGGAGCAGTTCGGCTGATAATGATGATAATCGAGTTCATCTTTTGTACACTTGTATAAAATTCATTAATCTTTGCTTGTCCTTTTAAAATATTAATATCAGGAAACTCAGTGTTGAACGATGAATTAGCTATCTTAACTGTACCTAAGTTTTGTGTTTATCTTGTTTTAAAAGGAATATTTCGCTAAAAACGAATGTCAAGATTGATAACAATTCGACTAGTGAAGAAAAACGGACTTTATGTGCAATAAAAATGATTAAAAATACCATTAAAACTTTAGATAACTTAATCACAGTGTTTGTAAGCACGCTGTAGGTAGGTAAAATGTGGTTTACGCGTTTGGTGACTCAGTGAAAAGTTCGGGTGAACTTTAGAAATCAATGAGTACATTATAAAGTAAGTAGAGTAACATTTACA
The DNA here is from genome assembly GCA_963584085.1 of Pyrausta aurata. NCBI lineage: Eukaryota > Metazoa > Arthropoda > Insecta > Lepidoptera > Crambidae > Pyrausta > Pyrausta aurata. The sequence continues at coordinate 1,226,655 of OY757265.1, read as the reverse complement.
TTCAAGCCATAACAAGCGACATGTAGGTGAACTGACGATAAACGAACAACTTATATTAAAATATACAAGAAAAAAATAAACCTAAGACATGCAACAAAAAAATAAGACCTACCTAATCAAAAACGAAACCTTTTCCTTGTGGCAAGGTGGCTAATAATGCTGGCTGCGTTGCCGCGTTGGATAGCTATGCTAGCTATCATTTGAGCTAGGAACAAGCCTGCTTTATTATTGGCCGTAACAGAATTTAGTTTTGTAGAAAATTTTCTAAACAGTCCTCACGGCCCAAACGTTTTAACGCCAAACGGCGCAAATACATCATCACTGACCATTGACTGGTTTTGTATATAGCCGGAATAATCATTTCCAGATCCAGAGAAATGGGATCAGAAGGACGTGCGCCGCTGGATGCGGTGGGCGGCGCGCACCTTCAGCGTGCACGCGCCGCGCAAGCACCTGCTGCCGCGCTCCGGCGCAGCGCTGCTGGCGCTGTCGCTCGACAAATGGGTGCAGGTGAGATCTGCTCGGTAGCTCGACAACTGCAGATACGTCGATTTATTTTTTTATTTACTGCTCCTTTTTTATTCAACCCTCAGTCTTAGAAGTTAGGATCAGCATGAGCCAATCCCAGGTATCATTTTTTTTCTGAGTAAGTAATTGTCAAATGATGTCCTTATCTTGACACATTAAGTAGCTGGTTAAGTGATCTCCTCGTTTTATTTAACGTAAACTGTATCCCACCCGTTGTCAGGTTTGCGAGGGTTCGGAGCCGTCGGCGCGCATCTTCCACGCGTTCCTGGCGCACGCGCACGCGACCGCGCGCGGGCAGCCGCCGCCGCCGCCGCTGCCGGAGCACGAGGCGCAGCCCGCCACCGCCCCCGTCTCTGCTGCTGACGACTGTGAGTCCATTCGTACAACTACACATAATTTAGTATATTGTAGGTACAGCAGGTCCCCCAACCAACTTCCAAATCTGTTTTTTGAAAACTTTCTGATAAATCATAAATAACTAATAAGGTTTTAAGTTTAGTTAAATTATCATCAACTAGCTTTTGCCGGCGACTTCGTCCGCGTGGAATAGTGACTTCTTTCTCCCGTTTTTTACACATTTACCACTATATCTTTGCTCCTATTGGTTGTAGCGTGATGTTATATAGCCTATAGCCTTCCTCGATAACTGGACTATCCAACACAAAAAGAATTATTCAATTCGAACCAGTAGTTTCGGAGATTAGCGCGTTCAAACAAACAAACAAACAAACAAACTCTTCAGCTTTATAATATTAGTATAGATTTAAGTCATTGGTTTAAAGAAAGGGGCACAATACCAACTCCTATAAATAAAAAAGCAGCAACGAATTACGTTGTTAATGCTCGCTCGCTACTGACTGAGCAACAACATATATTGTGAGAGGTTACGAACGAAACGTAGAGTACTACCTACTCTACGTATTAGGTAACATGTCACATGAAGCTGAAAGGATATAACTGATAGATACGAAAACGACATTCAATCCTTGGTTGTAAACCTATTATTAACATAGCTGAAAGACAATGCGAAAAATCTCCCTTTTCTGGGGAAACCTTCCACGACTTTATCACTAAATGACAAGCAGTTGTCACTTGCGACATAAAAATAAAATAAAATACGGCCCTGGACCTTAGCCTTGGACAGTCCATACAGCAACATTCACAGAGACATCCTTCGGCGTTTCGTTTCACGTGAACTCAAATAAATAATACAATGCAACGTTACAGTCTTAGTATGAACAAGTTGTATGCTAAAATCATTTAAATCATACATGCATGAATACACTAATAAGCCCATCCAGTGAACGCAAGCTCCACGCATAGAAAGCGCGGCAAAACTCATGAATGGACGCGGCGCGTGGTGAGTCACCGTCGTTACCGCCGTCCACCGGCGCGCGCGCAGCATCCATTCATCCGCGGTTGCGCGTGAATCACACACTTCCGAGAAACGCGCAATTATCAAAATAATAGAGCATCACGATTGATAAGATCATAAAGTAATTTTATAAGATAACAATGATCAGACAGACAATTTTCATGTAGGTAATTTCGCAATTTTACATATTTTTTTATGAAAGTGCTCTCGAAAAAATATATTTTATTTGTACACAACTTGAGTAACTATAATTACACGTACACGTACATTTGAGGCACAATTCAATAATTATTTAAGAAATGTTTAACACAAATCAGTTTTTAGCGTTAACCACACTCTTTTAAACAGTGTCCTTAGTCATTCCTTACCACGTTGATTATTTTGAAGTCACTCAAATCTGTTTGGTTTAAACACTTTTAAACTTTCGCGTTGCATTATAAATACATAGACACACGGGGATTAACGCGATCGCGATAAACATAATTACCTTATCGTCTGAAGAAATCGCAGATTATCAGTTCGCCTGCGACCACGATTGGTGAAACCCGATCGAAACGTCAGGCAAAAACATAAGGTAATTATGTTTAGCGCGATCGCGTTAATCCCCGTGTGTCTGTGTATCTGTTTGGTTTGTTGATTTTGATTAATCTTCGAAGAACGGTTTTTCCTTCTCTGTAATTTCGTCTCAATTTATGTTTTTGGGATTCGGCATTGTCAAGTCGTTTGACCTAGTTTGACCAACAAAAAGATTCGCGAGGGAGGGGAATAATCTCCGGTTATGCGACTGCTGCTCGCTGCATAGCCCGAGTTTATTCAACTCGCTCCTGCGCTTGATGCTAGGTTGCATTCTTTTTGGAATGCTTTAGCTTATCGTGGCTGCAGGACAAAGGTTTGAGGAAACTTTTATATAATCAGATCACATCTAGGGTTTATTTATTTATTTATTTATACTTTATTGCACAACCACAGTTTGTACAAAAGGTGGACTTAACGCCATATGGCATCCTCTACCAGTCATACCTTTGGGCTAAGCAGAAATGATTGTGGGCGGTGCGACAAAGAAAGCTAGGGTTGCTAGATACGGACTTTTTTCCTATTGAAAAATTGTTTCGTAATAAAATAAAAATTTTAAATCGACCAACGATTTCGAGAGAAATCGAAATTTTTGCACGTCATTGTTCAATAAAAGTGAAAATATTATAAAAAGGTTTTTTTCATATCCGGATTGTATGTTTGCATTTATAAACTTTATCAATAAATTTCCTTTTTAATTAACTTGTTTTATTAGCTATACGGCTATAGAATTGTGATCCACTATTAGCCAAAAAACTAACAAAGTGATTTATTACTTTGGGGTAAACAAAACAAGCTCCGTAATTCAGAATTCGAAAACTATTTTCAGATAAAAATAAAGCGCGCGGCTAGTGTTTTATCTGGTAGTTTGCGAAATGGATTTATTCTGTATAATTTGCCAATATCTAAGACCACCAGGGATCGACGAAGATTCACGGGATTACAATAATAATTAAGATAACCTCTCTGCCCCTCTGGCTGGTCAAGTAAACGACTCAATTATCATAGCAATACCCACCCCGTGTTCGGAGGGGATATCACGACGGTAAGAATCGGCCTACATGCCACGGTACCGATATGAAGTTCATTTGACAAAAATCTTAATTTAAGATTTATCCGTATCTATTACTAGGATTACCTACGAAGAAAGTCGTGTAGGTGAAAAAAGCTTCGCGTCACAACACCTCTACTTAGAATGGGCGCAGGAATAGGCCGCGCTACAATAATATCATTGTCGCTAGTAATTATTTTAAAAGAACATATGAGTAGTTTACTTATATATACATACAGCTCTGTTATGGTGACAAAAAGTGATTGCTTTTGCGAAATAGTGCGTTTACGAATGCTCTGCTGTCACCCGGACTCTTAGAGCTTTTGAGCAACCAAAATATTGCGCCTGTTAATTCCGTAGTCATTACTCAGAGCTAAGAGTAACGAGTAATACCTATACGATGATTTCGATCGTGCATGATTCAAGAGCGCGCGGCCAGCAACGCCAGGAATTGCAGGAATGCGGGGCAGTCGCCAGTCCGCGCGAGGTGACACCGCAGTCGAATATTTAACATAATTTAATCACGCTAACTCCATTCCTAGGATTCCATTGAGTGACGAGCTTTTAGTGCCGTTGCCAAAAGATTTTGCAGCCACGTAAACAAAATGTTTACACAGAACGTCATCAAACACATCGAGGTCAATGTTTAACAATAATCAATTTTTGCAGACCTAACCGGAGACCCTGAACAACCATAAAATTTAAACCACAAGTTTGAGCACCTTAAAAACCAAAAAAATATATATTTTTCTTGTAAGAGAGAAGTGTGGTAGTTAGTAACTACGATCAGTTACCTCATTCGACAATGAAAATGTGCTTATAATATGGCTGGTTCCTTAGAGTACAGATAAACTAAACCCAGTCACATGCATGGTGAGCTGCACCGGGTGTGCACTCGGCGGCCTCCGACGCGAGCGCATTGGTTTTCCCAAAGATCATGACATGATTAATCACCGTTCCGAGAGCTTTTAGCGCACGACTTGAATGCCCATCGTTCCTATAGCACATCAGCGGAATGATACCGCCCGCGATCATGCAGGGACAAAGGTTAAAAATAGTAATTTATTACCTCTATTATTCACAACTAGTATTATAGCCTATGTGCTATCTAGTAGATGTATATTGTAACGTTTCACCAAAATATATTTATTAGAAGTTTTAGTAGCGTGAAGCAATAGCACACATCCATACATCCTCACAAACTTACGCATTCTTAATATTGGTGAAAGCTCTGCAAAGTTCTTTCTATTTTTGACTTGAAGGCACGCAATGCGCTGTATTAATGCACAAATTACTAAATGTTATATTAATACGATTCAGTTTAGTAAGTTTTTAATCTGAAAGTAACTTCCGGGCCGGGTAACTGCCTAGTTTTACCCTTTTCAACCCCTTTTCCGAATGGATTGGTCAACAAATCAAAATGATGTTACGTAACATTTTCTTCCTTTTCCTTCCCATTTAATTACATACACAACGACAAAACATTCATTTTGTTATTGTGATTAATTAATAACTAATGTTATATAGGTACGGACGACAGCACGTCGAAGTAAACACCCAAGTAAACACTGCGGTATCTTATACAGTTGTAGTAATAAAGGCTTGCAACAATAGTGGGTAACCTGGATGTGCTGGCGACTTTACATACTTATTTTATTTTATTTGACCACAAAACAGTTTACAGCTGAGGTGAAACAAACTGTTACTATTACTATTTAAAAGTCATAATTTTATTACCAAAACAATCAATTTGCTTTTTAAAATTTCCACATTAAAAGGAGATGGTGTCCCGTGTCAGACAACCAAATCACTAGTCACAAATTAGTAAGAGTATGTCACAAAGTTTTCACACAATTCTTTTTTCTTTTCGAGGCGTGGCTAACTCGATTATTCATTTTTTTTGGTGCAACCTCGCGCACAGCGCCTGCGTGCATACGAGCTTGTAATTGAATGTTGCTGATAGAGTGCAATGAAAAGATGCTAGCACAATCATAGTAAGTTGATGCGGAACCCTTTGTGCGCGAGTCCGACTCGCACTTGCCCGGTTTTTTCTCTACGCGGGGCGGCCGTGGCACTGTGGTCATGCATTCCCACAACCCTAATCCCGCTCGCGCCTTTTTCATCTTGTTCTTGATGCGAAGCATATAAACCAATTTTTGCGTGATGGCTGCATCGCGCTTCATTTTGTTCACTCACTTTGAGTTCACCAAACATGACACATAATCTAACATTGCCGAGTAAGTGTTGTGAAAAAATATTTTCATCATTTGCGAAGACTGCGTAATCATTACAGCCGAGCCGACTGAGCACATGTGTAACCATATTGTGACTCACAAATTTACTGGCCTATGGTTACGATCCACCAGGTTTAACCAAATAGTTTTGAGGAAGTGAATCAATGTATACTCGGAACCGTGAGTCACGGAGTTCCGGACACTGAGTCAAGCTAATCTTCGCGCCAGAAGCTCCTATTGTATGAGTGATACTGTTTATTTTTGTTGGCCCGGCGAGAAAATAGAGCAGTAATCGTTCGTTAGTGAGTAACAACATTTTGGCGCCGCATTAGGAATGTTTCGATATAGTAAACAAGCTTTTGCCCGCGACTTACACATTTACCACTATATCTTTGCTCCTATTGGTCGTAACGTGATGTTATATAGCCTATAGCCTTCCTCGATAACTGGACTATCCAACACAAAAAGAATTATTCAATTCGAACCAGTAGTTTCGGAGATTAGCGCGTTCAAACAAACAAACAAACAAACAAACTCTTCAGCTTTATAATATTACTAGTTTTTGCCAGCGACTTCGTCCGCGAGGAATAGTGACTTTTTTCTCCCGTTTTTTACACATTTACCACCATATCTTTGCTCCTATTGGTCGTAGCGTGATGTTATATAGCCTATAGCCTTCCTCGATAACTGGACTATCCAACACAAAAAGAATTATTCAAATCGAACCAATAGTTTCGGAGATTAGCGCGTTCAAACAAACAAACAAACTCTTCAGCTTTATAATATTAGTATAGATATAGTATAGATAGTATCATGGACATAATACATGCATAGCATAGGATATTTTTTTGTCCATGGTAGTGCCTATTTTAAAATGCTATGAATCACTGGATATGGCGTGTGATTTTCGTTTGAAAACTAATAAAAAACAAAAATCATGCGAAATATAGACTTGAGTACTAACAAAATAGAGCTTTTTTAGGGTTCCGTAGCCGAATGGCAAAAAACGGAACCCTTATAGTTTCGTCAAGTCTGTCTGTCTGTCTGTCCGTCCGTATGTCACAGCCACTTTATTCTTAAACTATTAGCATCACACCGCTGAAACTTGGTAGGTAGGTGTATCCTCTTTACCGCTTTCCGATTCAGGTACAAAAAATTTGAAAAAAAGATATTATAGGGGGGGCTCCCATACATGAAACTAAAACCAAAAAATTTTTTTTTACTCGAGCCTATACGTGGGGTGTCTATGGATAGGTCTTTCAAAATGAAATTGAGGTTCCTACAACCATTTTTTCTAAAAGTCTAACGTTTGAGATAAAGACGCTTCCAAAGTGGTTCTTTTTTCCGTATTATTAATCTAGCACTGCCAATATCCGCAACTATTTCATTTCCAACACCTATGGGTTGGCTGGAAGAGATCTCTTTTAGGGATAAGCCCACCTTTGTTCACATTGTGACTTTTTGTATTTTCTGTACATCTTATAAGTGCAATAAAGAATGTATAAAATGGGCGTCCCCCCCCCATCTAACTTTTGAACTAAGAAAGTGAAAATGTTGAAAAAAATATGTGATGTAGATCTCAACATAAACTTTCAACGAAAATTAGTTTGAGCGAAATCGAACCAGCATTTTTTGAGATATAAGTACATTTTTATCAACCGCAAAAATAACTTTGTCTTTCATCATCACAAACACTATGAAAAACAAAGTTATATTTGCGGTCAACAAAATATTGTGGTAAGTGGAAGTAAGAATCCCTAATTCAGTTAAAGTTGGCACGGAACCCTCAGTGCGCGAGTCCGACTCGCACTTGGCCGGTTTTTTCTTCAAATTCCTTCTGTGTAGATTTACTGGTTTCTTTCGAAAATTGGACTTTAATAAATGAATATCACACGCAAATTGACGGGAGTGATTCTAAAATAGGGCCCCAGATTCTCGCGTCTCGTGTGTTTAACCCTTTTACCTAAAAAATCGAATATATTATTATGTCTTACACGTAAAAATACCCGAAACCCGGAAGTAACCGAAATGCATAGTGACCCTGAGAAATTTTTAGATCGATTTCGAACGAAAATTCGATCGGTGAACTTTTTTGAATGAGAACGGCACGAGAATTACCGCCCTTAAAATTAAAAAAGAAAACATTTATTTTAAAGTAACTGAGACCCAAAGTAGTAGCACACGTTCATTTAAAAGATAATCTTATTGAATTATTGATTTGAATTATTGATGAGGAAAAGATATTGTAAAATATTTTTTTCGATTTTTTAAAGATACATGATATACTTAAGCTAAGTAGCCACATAAGTTAAAAGTTTGTTTGATGCAGAAGAGAATTAGACAATTCAACGGTCTGATTCTCCGCTTATCGAGACGAAATGACAAAAATTTCAGCCTTAGACGTGGCCGCAGGTAGTTGTTTCTTTATTACACATACTCGTAATTTATTAAATCATGTGATAATAAGATACAACAAATTAATCCTGGCGAAAGTTTGCGAGGTTGTATGTATTGATGTGTGGAGTATGTACTGATGAAATTTGCCATAGAATACGTAGGTGAAGTATCGGAGGTCCAACCAAAACACATTGTATATAATATAATCCACTAGCGGTCCCAGCGAACTTCGTTTCGCCCCCAGCCCCGTCCCGCCCCGGCCCCGTTTTATGGGAATTTTCTTTGCTATAAACCTCACGGAGCCCGAGACCTTTTCAACGAATGAAAAACCGTGGAAATCGGTTCGTGCGTTCTGGAGTTATAGCGTCAGGAAGGAAAACCCGACTTATTTTTAGGGTTCCGTAGCCGAATGGCAAAAAACGGAACTCTTATAGTTTCGTCAAGTCTGTCTGTCCGTCCGTATTTCACAGCCACTTTATTCTAAAACTATAAGCATTTATAGCCGGAGCTGTGCGGTGCCGTGAGGCGGCGCTGCCCCGGCGCGTCGCCATTGGCCGCCGGCGCAGGCTCCACGCCTCTAACTTGCCTCTATATTGAGTACTTTTCGCAGAATCGTCCTACAGACAACATGTTTTAACAGCCTGACTCATATAAGTTATGTATCGTTCGCGTAACGTCTGGACTATTATTACACAACGCAGGAGGTCGTCGCGGTCACCTTCCTCATTACGACATGGCAACTAAACACGTAACGATGGTAATACTAGCGGTTCCCCGCGACTTCGTCCGCACCATAGAAATATTTCTTTGATCAGAGGTCCGTACGTTTTAATTTTTCTCTGATCTAGAAAGAAAAAATAGTTTTGACCAACCTAAAAGAAATTGACTGCACCTGCGCTAAAGAAAAACTGGTTGAGTGCGAGTCGGACCCGCGCTCTGAGGGTTCGTGCCACCCTTAACACTTTCCGGGACACTGTACCAGACACAATAGATGTTTTATTGTTTTCACGCCTGTAGGCGTTTACTGTCCCGGAACGTGTTAAACTGAATTCGGGGTTCATTACTTCCACCTAGCGAAAATATCACAATTTTTTTTTGGCAGCAAAAATAACTTTGTTTTGTGTGTAACAGTGATACATCTATACGTACCAAGTTCAACTGTGTAATTCTAATAGTTTTAGAATAAAGTGGCTGTGACATACCAACGGACAGACGGACAGACTTGACGGAACTATAAGGGTTCCGTTTTTTGCCATTCGGCTACGGAACCCTAAGGCCGCGGCCCCATCTCTACGGCACGAATTCGCGCCGTAGTACGGTACGGCGCCGCGCCGTAGAGATGGGGCCGCGGCCTAAAAAGTACTTAGTTGACTCCCTCCCTCGCAGTAGCAAAACTACCATCTACGAGTAATCGTAGTAGGCTAGGTACTTACTACTTATATCCAGCTATTGTGCCTTGAAAACGATAAACCCACGGGTCCGTTTTCCTAGAAAAATGGCGCCTGCTGCGCCGATTAATTTGATCTTAGCTTAAATTTCTGATGGACCGGGGTTGTTGGGTTATCGAAATGAATGGGTTATCAAAATGGGCTCATCGTGACGAATATTGCAGCCGTCTACCGAAAATGACGGGAGAATTTATACAATTCGAGGTCTGTTGGAAAATATAGCTAAATTTATATTATAAAAAATTGGCAAATCTATATTGTTCGCGGTGAATTAATCCCCCTTTGCTCTGATATACAATACGCTTTACATTTTTTTAAATTTAATTTCAATTTCAACGTTAAAATCTTGTTTGCTCCTTCTTCGATGCGGCCTTCCTCTCTTAAATCGTGTCGTGGCCAACGGTCGTCCTTTCATGGGCTTTTTCAGATTTAGGAACCAAAAAAAATTGCAAAAGGATAAGTAAGTCTGGAGAAAACAGTGGCTAGAGAGAGAGTTAGAGTTTAGTTATTTGCTAGCGCACAAGTAACAATGTGAGAGTCAATCATGGTCTAAAATTCAAAATTAGCAATCGTCGAATGCATTTCGCAGTGACCCGCCCCATGCCCAGATCATTGACAAAAATATAATGATGGACCAATCAAGTTTGGCCCTCAGCAACTTCTCTATTGGTAACTTGACGTTTGGCTATTACTTACTATTTTCTTCACTTTACAACGTTTTCGTCTGTCAGTCCTTCACATCTACTGGGCCCTTATGAGAACATTTTGTACCACTGACAAACGTTTATTTTCTTCAAGATAGCTTTTAGGGTTCCGTAGCCAAATGGCAAAAAACGGAACCCTTATAGTGGAGGAGAAATACTGGAATTAACCTTACATGAATTAAAAAAAGCAAACAAGGAGCTAGATTTGATATGTTTGACAGAAACATTTTTATCAAACGGAAGCGGAGGGTCTACCTTGTTTCGCAGAATTTTTATTGTCATAATTTTATTTGGCATATCATCAAATAGCATAAACGTCCTTTCGCAGAACATCAATTAGCATTCACTCATTTATCAGACGTTCAAAACGCATAATCAAGTAAGCTAGAATCATCTTTAGGCAGAAATTTAATATCCATAATAGTCTTAAAGCAGAATCATCCTAACGCAGAAAGTTCACAGATAGAATCGTCTTGTGGCATACAATTCGTATACATAGTCATTAATAGGCAGAATCATCCTATCGTAGAAAGTTCACAGTCCGAATCGTCTTTTGATATATTTTTTATATTTAAATAAAAATAAATGCAAGCAAGCATGCAGCATGCAAGCAAGCATGCAGCAAGCAAGCAAGCAAGCATGCAGCAAGCAAGCATGCAGCATGCAAGCAAGCATGCAGCATGCAAGCAAGCATGCAGCAAGCATGCAAGCAATCATGCAGGCACAACAGCTTGGGCATGCATGCAGCATGCAATCAAGCAACATGCATGGTTTCTGTCACGGCTCCGGTGCTGCGGGGCTCCGGCAGTCCCAGCTGCCGGCTGCCTCGCCCCTCCGCGCCTACGCGATTTTGAATTACACTCTAGGGGTGGGGCAAACAAGACTGCGTGGAGTCGGTTTTGCACCGATTCGTTTCTGTCACTAACTTTTGTACCACAACTTAATTACTTTTTAATTCAATTTTAGGGTAAATTTACTATTTAAAAGAAATAGCAATATGCGTAGTGAAATTATTCTAAACGAAATTCGGCTTTCTACATAGTATGCCTAGTCAAATTATGCCAAATAAACATCGTACTTAATAAACATTATGCTTAGCGAAAGTTTGCAAAGTAAAATTTTGCCAAAGGTAATTATGCCTTATAAATTTCTGCTATCTTAAAAGTATGCCATTGTAAATTCGGGCATATAAATATTTGACCAAACAATAATTATGCTAACAGAAAATTCTGCCTGAATAATATTCGACTAAAGAAAATTATGCCAAGTGTGTTATGCCAAGTGACTTTCGGAGCAAAAAGATTCTGCCAGATAGAGGGAACCCGGAAGCGGAAAATATCTAAACATACGGGACTATGAACTAGCAACCATGTTCTACAGAGACAAGAGGAGGGGTGGATCATGCATATTAACTAAATATAACATCATCTATAAAGTATTGACCGATATAAATAAATACGCAAGCCAAAACACATTTGAGGTCTGTGGTATCGAATTACCTTTACATAAGTTAGTAGTCATCTGTATATATAGGACGCCCAATTCTGACCCAAAAGTTTTTTTATCTAAATTAGATTTATTAATGCACAACTAATCAAAAAAGTACACCCACAACACTAAAATAGTATTAACAGGAGACTTTAATATTAATACATTAAAGCAAGGAGATATTACCGATCACTTTCGTAATCTATGTCTTAATCACAACTTACTAATCCATATCAATGTTCCCACCAGGAAAGAGTCATGCGTAGACCACATCCTGAGTAACATAAAAGATGCTGTTTCTGAGGTATTACCATAGCTGGGCATTAACTCGTTAATCCGTTAATCGTTAATTAACGAAGTTAACATTTTGATTAACGGATTAACTTTTAAGTTAACTTTCAAAAATGTTAACGGACACGTTAACTTCCGTTAATATGCAGCTAAGTCCGTTAATCGTTAATCCAATGCCTACTGTTTACCGCACGGCACCGCGGCAGCGCAAAAAACAGGTGCAGACAAGTAAGTTTTTTGATAATTCTGTCACACAGTCTATTGAAAAACCAAAAAGCTCCAACTCTCTATAGATAGTGCCATCCACGAAGGCGCGCCCACCACTCGTCCAAATCGTTTATAGTACATGTGTGCAAGCTTTTGAATTGAATTTGGAACATCTTAATGACTAATGAATGACAAGCACACTTCAAAAAATACACTCAAAGGGAAAGATGCTCTACTTGGATATGGTTTTAAGTAGGTATAGTTAGTTACTAGAAAAGTAATATATTATTTTTAAACTGCACAAGCATCATTTTTACTATTGACGTAAACGAAATACGTAAGAACGTTTTATAACATTAAAAAAATGATTAAAAACTTTATTTATAAGAGAACCATCGGTCCACCGGGACTTCATACGTGTGAATTGTTTATTCTTCGTACACGTAGGTCCTAGCGTAATGTTTTATAGACTTCCCCGATAAAGTACATCCCGGTAATATTATAAGTTACCACATGTTTTTTTTTATTTAAAATTGTTGATGGTGTTTAAGTTACCATTATAATTCTTTCAGTAAATTTAATAACGACAGTAGATTATACCAGGTTTATTTTTTAGTACAACACACTGGGTTTTCCTTGACATTTTAAAAATAATTTAAGCAGAGCCACTTTCGTGACGTGTCTGAATATTTGAATGACGGCCGGCTCGCAACTGACGCGCGTGTCTCCCCCCGCACCCCGCACCTTCATCAATCAAAAAAAGAGTGGGGCGCGCCTTCGTGGATGGCACTATCTATAACGAGTAAAGCGCAAAGTCTCGTTCAAATGTGGCTGGACATGAAATCAAAAGACTCGTTCAACGATACTGCAATTCTCGCGGAACAGATATTCATAAATGTATTCATTAAATAGAATACCGCTATACCCTCAAGTACTGCAATTGAACGGCTGTTTTCCACGGGCGATAACATTTTAACATCAAAACGAGGATCGCTTTTAGTTTGTAATTTTTATAAATTTTGATACAGTATTTTGAAATTATAAAAAATAATTATTAAAGTGGTATTTGTCACCGGTACTCAAAGACCTTCAGAAGCTGTTTAATTCCGTGCTGCTAGAGGGCATCACACCTGAGGCATGGAACAGGAGTGTGGTGGTGTTGTTCTTCAAAAAAGGAGACAAAATCTTATTGAAGAACTTTAGACCCATCTTACTCCTGAGCCACGTCTACAAGCTGCTTTTAAGGGTCATCACGAATCGTCTCGCACGTAGGTTTGATGACTTCCAGCCTCCCGAACAATCCGGATTCCGAAAAGGGTATAGTACCATAGACCACATCCATACGCTTATGCAAATTATACTTAAGTCAGAGGAGTATAATATGCCTCTATGCTTAGCGTTCGTGGACTGTGAGAAGGCCTTTGATTCGATCAAAACTTGGGCGGTGCTTCTGTCTCTTCAGCGGTGCCTCATAGACTATAGGTATTTAGAGGTGTTAAAGTGTCTGTTATGACAACGCCACCATGTCAGTCCGAGTACAGGAACAGAATACGGGGGTGATTCCACTGCGAAGAGGTGTAAGACAGGGAGACGTTATATCTCCGAAACTGTTTACAGCGGCACTGGAAGACGCCTTCAAGCTCCTAGAATGGGAAGGATTCGGCATCAATGTCAATGGCGAATACATCACCCACCTCCGGTTTGCCGATGAGAACATATTATAGTCACTATATTATAGTCGTTGTGGCATGGATGATCTGGGCACTATGCTCGAAGACCTTGATTGAGTATCCCAACAAGTGGGTCTTAAAATGAATATGGAAAAGAAGAAAATTATGTCGAACTCCCGTAAGGCCCACTCCGGTATCTGTTGGGAACTCAATTCTCGAAGTTGTTGACGAGTACTTCTACCTGGGACAAGTAATCCAATTAGGTAAGTGACTTTGAGAAAGAGGTCAATCGAAGAATCCAACTCGGCTGGGCAGCGTTCGGGAAACTGCGCAAGAGCGTCTTCTCGTCTCAATTACCTCAGTGTCTGAAGACAAAAGTCTTCAACCAGCCTCTAACTATGGGCCTCATAAAGAAGCTCAAAATCACACAACGAGCGATGGGGAGCGCTATGCTCCGTGTTTCTCTACGAGATCGAATCAGAAACGAGGAGATACGTAGAAGAACTAAGGTAACGGACATAGCCCTGCGAATCAGTAAGCTCAAGTGGCAGTGGGCAGGGCACATAGCGCGTAGAACTGATGGCCGTTGGGGCAGAAAAGTCCTAGATTGGAGACCCTTCGACCAAAGGCGCAGCGTAGGACGTCCACCGACAAGATGGACAGACGACCTTGTAAAGATCGCAGGATCGCACTGGATGCAGACCGCTCACAACTGGTCGTTGTGGAAAGCCATGGGGGAGGCCTATGTTCAGCAGTAGACGTCCTTCGGCTGATGATGATGATAATGATGATGAAGAATTATCAATCAATGTCTAAAAGCTGTCAAATTACTTAGCAGAAAATCACTCACTACTGTAGCACGATAGAGTCAGAATAGCGAGGTGTATCAAAGCACTATCGTTGTGCAAGTGATGCACAACTCAGTGAAGACTCAATTAGCGGAATTGGCACCCAGATGAGAACTTCAACATGTCAATTGCATGAAGGAAAATATGCACGAAATGCCCGATGATTAAATTACACAAGTATTTCGTTTTGTCCCTAACCTGTTTACTCCCAGAACCTAAACCAACAGGTTTTATAAGTTCACTAACGCAACGATAAAAAAATGAAATTTTACACATATTAACGGATTAACGATTAACGTTAACTTGCGTTAATTCTTCCAAAATGTAACGCTTTAACGTTTAACGAAGCTAACTTTTTTTGTAACGGATTAACGATTAACGAAGTTAACTATTTGATTAACGGTGCCCAGCTATGGGTATTACCCCTGCATCTATCTGACCATGATACCGCCCAGCTATTAAGTTTTACAGTAGCAGAAAACAAAAATAAACCAAAGTCATATACGATTTGTAGGAAGGACTATAGCTCCGAAAATGTTACAAAATTCAAAGAATGTTTAAGTAGCATTACTTGGTCCGATGTGTACTCAGCATCTAACCTAAACAATGCATTTAAAGAGTTTCATAATTTGCTTTGTTTATTTTACAGTCTTTGTTTCCCAGTAACAAAAATTAAGATCAGCAGCATCCGGAAAATAAAAAATAACTGGATTACCAAAGGCCTCAAAAGTAGCTGTAAAACCAAAAGGCTACTTCGTTGTAAATATTATAAAGATAAAACATCATTAAATAAAAATACCTACACAAAATATTCTAAAATTTTAAAAAAATGCATTGAACGCTTAAAAAAGAATTGTAATACATAATATATAACTATTAGTAAAAACAAAGGCAAGGCTGCTTGGACAATAATAAAAAATGAATTTTTTAACTCACGAAATCATAACGACACATCCGAAATAAATATTAATAATCAAATCTTGACAAATCCTTTTGACATAGCCTCGGCATTTAATAATTATTTTATAGATTTAACGAATAAAAGCAGTGACACACCAAACGCACAGGAAAAGTTACACAAAACCAAAATTGCGCCCAACTCTATGTTTCTTTATCCGATGACGAAAGAAGAAGTAAAGAAGGAAATCATGTGTTTAAACAACACTGCGTCTGAAGGCTTCGATGGCATAAGTACAAAAATAATTAAAATATGTGTAGAGGAACTAGTTCCTATCCTAACGTACCTAATTAATCTCTCATTTTCTTCGGAAACCTTCCCGAATATTCTGAAAGAATCCATCGTCAAGCCACTGTATAAAAAAGGAGCAAAAACCGACATCACTAACTATAGGCCAATTACCTTAATACCTACTATTTCTAAAGTATTCGAAAAGTGCATGTACAAACGTCTATTAAACTACTGCAACACATTTAAGATCATTAAAAGTGAACAGTTTGGCTTTCGAAAGGCCAAGTCAACAACACTTGCAATATTTACACTTGTAAAAACTGTGCTAGATAATATCAATGCTGGTAAACTAACCACGGGATTATTTTTTGATCTATCAAAAGCATTCGATTTTGTCAATCACAATCTGCTTCTACAAAAACTAGACTCGGTAGGGGTAAGGGGACCCACGTTGCAATGGATTTCTTCGTATCTGGCCGATCGTTATCAACGCGTAGTTGTAAATAAAATAATACATGGAGAACTTGTACCCTGCTCATCTGACGCAAAAAAGAACACAAGTGGTGTTCCACAAGGAAGTATCTTGGGTCCACTGTTGTTTATATTATATATTAATGACATAACAGAGGCAACTAAACATAAATGTATATTATTTGCTGATGACATATCTATTGTAGTGACATCTGAGAAACTGACTGACGAACCTATTAAAAATCATGAGATCGAAATTGACATAACTATTGACAACGTTATAAAATGGCTAGATGCAAATTACTTAAAACTTAACATTAACAAATCCAATTTCATACAATTTAATCAATCAACACATACAAATTGTAATTTTAAGCTAAATATTGACAGAATAAAAGAAATTACACATACAAAATTTCTGGGTGTGATTATAGACCAAGACTTGAGTTGGCAGTTACACATAGAAAACGTATGCAAAAGGATTAATAGTTTCGTTTATGCGCTAAACAAAATTAAAAAAGTGACTAATAGGCAGGCGGTCCTCACGACATACCATGCATATGTAGTATCTCTACTGCGTTATGGTATAATAATATGGGGGAACAGTACGGACAGTAATAGATTATTTGTGGCTCAAAAGAAATGCATCAGGGCTATGTGTGGGATTCTACCCGGCAATTCTTGTAGACAGGCCTTTGCACAGCTTGGCTTACTACCACTACCTGCTCTATACATCTACGAAATTTGTTGTTTTGTAAAAAAAATAACGAACTGTTCTTAAAAGCCACAGAAAGAAATGCAAGACTTCAAAGATATCCAGAAAAACTAGTCTCAAACATCATTCCAAAATCAGAAAAATTTAAAAGGAACTGTACTTTTATGTGTGTTCAGGTATACAATAAAGTTCCGTATGATATAAGAAATCTGACCATTGGCGCTTTTAAGGCAAAGTTGTATAAATGGCTAGTAGACAATAATATTTATGACATAAAAGATCTATTGAACCGTAGATTCTAATCTGTAATTGCTATGTATATCTGAGATTCATTCATGTCATTATTTAACAGTGTCATGACATGTTATATTTATATATATTTTTTTTTTTTCATGTTGTAAATTTTCATGCGGCTGGACATATTGCTAGGAATGATAATTTGATTGCTTGACTTGACTTTGTATTAATATTTGCATGCTAATAATTAGGCAAGACATGTATGTGCTTACTTTAACCTCTGTAACACCTTTATACCGTGTTCTTATGCAAATAAATAAATCTAAATCTAAAGTTTCGTCAAGTCTGTCTGTCTGTCTGTCTGTCTGTCTGTCCGTCCGTATGTCACAGCCACTTTATTCTGAAAGTATAAGCATTACATAGCTGAAACTTGGTAGGTAGGTGTATTTTGTTCACCGCTTTCCGATTCAGATACAAAAAGTAAGAAAATATAATATTTAAGGGGGGGCTCCCATACATGAAACTAAAACCCAAAAATTTTTTTTTACTCAAACCTATGCGTGTGGGGTGTCTATGGATAGGTCTTTTAAAATGATGTTGAGGTTTCTAAAACCATTTTTTCTAAAAGTGTAAGGTTTGACATATAGACGCTTCCAAAATGGTGAAATGGGCGTCCCCCCCCCCCCCCCATCTAACTTTTGAACTAATAAAGTGAAAATTTTGGAAAAAATATATGATGTAGATCTCAACAAAAACTTGCAACGAAAATTGGTTTGAAGGAGATCGAACTAGTAGTTTTTGAGATATTGCACATTTTTATCAACCGCAAATATAACTTTGTCTTTCATACAAACACTATGAAAAACAAAGTTATTTTTGCTGTCGCAATATATTGTGATGTTTTCGTTAAGTGAAAGTAAGTGGACCCTGAATTCAGTTAAGGGTGGCACGGAACCCTCAGTGCGCGGGTCCGACACGCACTTAACCGGTTTTATTTCATATCCCACAGTCAACATTTGGAATGCGTCCGCAAACTTAAAAGTCGTTATTTACAAAAATATCATACCTACAGATTCTATGACCCATTCCTTTGGATGAAAAAAAATCGAAATCACGCCTTAGAAATTTGCTGTAAAAAACTGAACATTCAATTCGGTCAAACATGTCAGCATGGCTTCTGAATACCATAGATAGATTGAAGATCGAATATACGTAGTCCACAGAAATTTAAAATTCGCTATACTTTTGAACAGACATATATAAAATCTCATCTAGCAAAAAGTTTACGAAAACCGAATGATTTTTCAAGAGGGCTGGGTTATTATAATTTATAGGGCTTTTACCTACTGCCACCGACCGACCACTGCAAACAAACTAGGTAAGTATCCTACTCGATGATTAAGTTAGAATATTATGAATTCTTATGGTTAATATACATTTTGTACTTAGTTAGGAAATCTGGCAGGGCGTAATGTCATTGAAATGTTTACCAAATACAGCAAGTTGCAATTTAGGTAATACCTGCATCTCAGCGTGAGACACATTTGCAAGTCAAAGGTCGCGGGCCCGAGCCGAGCGCTAAATAAAATAAATGCTTTAGAAATGCTTCGGGATAGGGTCGGCACCAACTTTAACAATATTAGACAAGAAACTTTTATGAATATAATTACGCAAATTAAATATTAAAAAACCTTTTGGATAATTATTCTGATTTCAATCAATCAATCAATCAATCAGCCTGTTGCAGTCCACTGTTGGACGTAGGCCTCCCCAAGGGCACGCCAAAGTGCACGATCCCCTGCTTTCCTCATCCAGTCACTACCAGCGACCTTCTTTAGGTCATCGGTCCATCTGATTATTCTGATTTAAAAATCTAGTATTAATCTTCTTGGACATTAACAATGTGTAAAACTTTATAAACTTAGTATAAAGATGGTTGGCTGCTGCAGCTGCCACAAGAATTGGGTGGCGTTTCTCCGTGTGGCCATCACCATCACCAGCGGGATTAAATAAGCTTAGGTAATCATCGGGTATTTGTAGGGATAGTAGTTTAGTAAGTTAGTTGTAATGTGGGCCAAAAACTGAAAATTACTTTGTAGAGCGTTTGAACTCTCTAATTGATTAATTAAGTTCCACCGAATGACAATGTTAGGTTAAAAGTTATCAAGTCTGTTTTAATGTATAAAAACTGTTGAATTTACTGAATAAATAAATTATAAAGGTCATCCCTATTGCTGGGGCTGAAGCCCTGCGGGATCAGGGCGGGCTTACGCCCTCTTGCCACTTCCCCGGGATTTGCGCCGCAAATTAATTTGCTGCCGCCCGACATCCGGGTTGAAACAACTCGCTCTCCAAGACTACGGAAACCGCGACAGGATCTATGGTAGCAAGGCAGCGATGGTATCAACCTAAATAACAGCATAGCACAGTACGTGGTGATTGCTAGGTTGCTAGAGTGCTATAAAAAGAAGGTAAAAAAATGCTTAAGACTAAGACCAGCGCATACATCATCATTACTGACAGCTCATGAGGGAAACGGCTGTAAAGAAGACCGAATTTACGACAGAGTACAATCAACAACCTAATATTTCAATGAGAAAATTAACAATGAGATGAATGAACACTAGCTAAAAGTCAAGAGTATTTTAACGGGAGTGCCTACAGGAAGAAAGAATGTGATTTCCATCGGGCATAATAAGTGGGTCAACTTAATTGTATTGATCCGCAAAACTTAATCAAACGAAGCGCGATCCGACACTAAATTATAGCCGGAGGCTGCGTTCCTTCGAGCTAGGGCTGCTGCTTACATATCTCTACACTACACAATAAGACATGAATACTTATTTGCTCTGTTTGTGTAACACACT
Organism: Pyrausta aurata; assembly: GCA_963584085.1. Classification (NCBI taxonomy): domain Eukaryota; kingdom Metazoa; phylum Arthropoda; class Insecta; order Lepidoptera; family Crambidae; genus Pyrausta; species Pyrausta aurata. Next base: position 1,206,362 of record OY757265.1, on the reverse strand, counting down.
TGACAAATGTTATTACATCATGAAAGTTTAATGTAGACTATGTTTCAGAATGAGCATGGCCACTAATCACTATCTGTGTATAAACTGAAATCACGTGAATATACATAATTATACCATTTTCCTACGGAGCTTTTATTTACGGAGGTAAATTATATATATTAAAAAAAATCCTGACCCTCAGTGCGTTACTAAAAGGTATAAAGATGGAAAGGAGGATAAGAAGGCAAAACGTTTGATTGCCGAAGTATCCCATATCGTATCTGGCAGCCCTAGAGTCGGCGCCCGCGCGCGCATGGTCAGGTGAGCCTGGGAACGTGATTCCTCGCTTTCACATTCCCACCGGCGCGTACCGTCGCTCGCTGGTGAATCACCCCCGCTTGCGCCGCGGCGGAATGCGGACCTGCGCGCGCGCATCTCGAGGATCTATGCTGTGACTGTAACTAACTAAAGGTGTTCTAGTTACACTCTCATACAGAGGTACGGGTACATCCGAGCGCGAAGACTAGAGCCGGACATAAGCACCAGACACCATATCATGGTGATTACGAAAACTAGGTTCTAGTAGAGGTACCATGTAGTAGTGATCCAAAGCTTAAAATTTTAACTCGCTCTAATTCGTAGAATCATTGATCAGGTTTTAACTGTAACAAGTGTGTTGATGTGGTAGTTTTAAAGCTGTTGGGTTTTCCTTAATTAAATGAATGCACAAATTTTCGTTTTGTAATTTTAGGCCTGTTTTTGTTATCAAAGACACACAATAAGTACACACACACCATAAAGGACACACCATGCCCTATGAGTAGGTCTTTTTATTAGAAGGTCTTCTCAAAGAATATATGTGGTGATCGCGTTGGGAAGCATTAGGAGCTATCGCTTAAGATGCATATCTGATGCGGAGCGCCTGATTCAGAGGGCGGAGCCTCGAGCGGCCCTCCCACTTGCGGGCCCTCCCTCGGCACTCCTTCGAGACTGTCAATTTGTCTCGAGTGAAAAGCGACAGCGGTTTACAATTTTTTTTTTGCAGAATGGACTTACGCTTCGAATCGATTGGTCGGGCGCGTCCCCCAAATTACGGCCTATTCATTTCGGCAGTTATCGGAATTGCCGACAAAGCCTGAGACCGGTCTTTTATAGAATCGAATCTTCAAAATGTATCTTCTATCTTTCAATAGCAATTATTTATCGCCACGCTCGTCGCCCGGCACACACGGCGCGGCTCAGACGCTTCCGAGAAGAATATTCATTTAGTTCTACACTCTGCAGTCTCATAAATTACCCACTCAATTATCCTGTTCCAACATTAAGCGTCGTGTCGTCTCCAACACATTAATTATTATATTTGGACTTCACAAGTTGTCCGAATAAAAATTAATTGAAGCGTCAATTTTATGTCTGTAACTATCAAACGGTGGTTTGTCGCGTTACAGAATAAAGCTAATAATACCGTACATTGCCCGTAACAATAAAAAGAGTTATAATGTGAAATCATAATTATTGATCAGAAGAACATTGATTTCTTCGTCAGCGACCTACTTAAAGCAACTGCAAATAAGTGCATTGTTGTGCATCTCGCGACGAAACACTATCTACCTAAGAATTATCTATGTAACTTTTAAATAAATGTTTCTTTGTCGTCATGTGGGGACCTCCCAGCAGACTTCGCTCGGCTGCGGCCCCCGCTGAGATAAGCCGACTTCAGCCACTGACTTAACTCTTTATGAACTTTCTCCGCGAGATAGGTACCCTAAAATACAATGGTGTAAGTAAGTGAGTATTTTTTGTTCAAACTCAAACCAAAGAACTTCGACTTCATTGTTTATTGCAATAGAAACATTGTTTTTATTTAACCAAAGTTTATGGCTAGTGTCGATTAAATTGAATTAAATTTTATTTATTTTTCCAACTAAGGGCCAATTTTTAGTACCTATACATTATACGAATTAGATACTAACTAGTTCATAATATACTTTTTTGAAGCACTAATTGGATGATCAAACGAACTTACCTGTAAGTGAAGTTCGATCCAAATTGTCCTGACTTCGTCGAAGAGATTTAATTGACCATGTAGTAGGCCCTGCTACGCGTCCATTCACTCGCACACAGGTTTAGCGCAAGAAAGAGAAGGTAAAAAACTAGTATCCCTCCCTCCTTCCTGCGCCTCACAGCACTGCCAGCCGCCTGTCGCTCATTCATTTCAGAGCAAGGAGACCGATGTTCCAGATGTACAACATTGATTTATGGTACGGGTGGCAACAATTTTTGCAGAAAATACACGTACCTATGGGAATTGGGAAGGGTGGGAACTTAAATCTCTTCGACGAAGTCAGGACAATTTGGATCGAACTTAACTTACAGGTAAGTTCGTTTGATCATCCAATTGTCCTGCCTTCGTCTCTGACATTTAATTGACCATGTAGATGTTCGGAGTAAATCAATGTTGTTACAAAAATAAGTTGACACCTCTATAGTTAGTAATCTTTGATTAGTAAAATGATCATTTAAATAACAAAAATGTTTTATGTTACCATGTTTGGCATTGTGCACTATTGTTATGGGTGCATGATAAGTAATTTCTTCAATGGGAAAGAAAGAAGATATTTATTAGTTTTTTATATATTATTAATGTTAAACTCCAAGAATATGTAAATATAATAATAATTTTAGTAATCTTAAATGAAATAGAACGAAAATTTCTTAGTTCCTTTTTTTTTTTTTTGGTCTGTTATAAAAATTGCAAATAAATACGGAATACATATTGTTCAGACAGATTGCGAAAGCTACATACAGAAATACTTCTCATCCAGCGCCCTATCATTTTTAATGCACTTAACGGGCGTATTGGAGAGTCTCTTTGTCTTGCAGTTTTAACGTATTTTACAATCATAGATTTGTAAAAAATACAGGCATGATATTCGATTACTTTGAAGTATTGGGTATTTATGTATTTATGCAGCTGTTTGAAATATATTCAGCCGTATACCGAAAACAAAATACTTATTATTCGAATTTTGAATTCTAAAGAAAATGTTTTGTTGTAATAAGTGTAAGATGATTGGTAAAAAAAAAAATAGTTGGTTCATTTGTGGGTACATAAGATTTTAGATGTATTCATCGGTGTATATCAACGCTATTATTATTTTTTGGATTACAATAAGAATACGATATTTCAATGAATTTGAAATATTATCGTTATCAAAACTTGAAAACATTAAGGAAGTAGGTAATGATTGAGTGATTTAATTTTTTTCTAAAGAAGCTTGGAAACGACCTCTGGGGGCGTTGTGGCTTTATAAGGTCATACGAGCGCAAACGATTTCTCCGATAGAAGTTTTGGTACCACCTAACCCGACGTTTGCCTAATATTTAACTTATCAACCAGGCGCGGAAGTCTCGACATAGTTCCTTGTAAAAAACACCAGTTGGCGCTCGAAAAAAGCTGAGACAAAATTGGTATTTTCGTGTATTATTGAGAATAATGTTTTAATCAAGCTTATTTTTTTTTTTTTTTTTTTTAGATTTACTAAAGATTTGGCTATGTAAGTTAGAAGGATATTAGATGGAGTAGAAAATCAAAATATTGAAATTATCTACGCGAAATATCAAACATGACGCTTCAGACTTCCAGCACAGGAATGTTCGCCGAGTATTCGATAGTCGGCGCATAGTCGGAAAAAAAAATACTCATAAATATTGACTGGATAAAATATGTCTGAATTACTGAGGGTTACATTTAAAAAAAAAATGCGATCCTATCTTATCGATTTGGTTTTGATGAGATACTTTATTTTTATTTAAGTTTATATTTTCTATGAGTTGACAAATATTTGTGACTTATTCTTCTTATTTGGGGGTAATGGCAATGTGCATTTCCGCAATTATTGTGCCGCCAATGTATTTGAGTCTTATTTGGCTTCAGATGAGACTTGTTTCAATATTATGAGCAGTGTAAAATAAATCTTGATGATTCAAAATTAGGGTACCTATTGTGACAAGAAGTCCACAAGTAAATGAATATGTCGTGTTACAACAAGTATGTCATAGATCGATGTCACCAGGGAACACTGGTTTCATACATATTAAAACACCCTCAAATATAAATGATAAATAAAAAGATTCAAGCATTATTCTTTGTAATAAATAAATTACTTTCAGGTTTTATAAATAAATCGTCGAACTACTCGACGTCTTACGGCGCAAGAGTATAAGAACGAGCGTAAAAAATAACATTTGCAAAAAATATGTTAAAACTTGGCAGACCATGATTGGTTATTATTTTGTGGTCGGCAATTGTTTCACCATACCTAAGTAATTGGTGAATATTAAGACAAGATTTCTTTTGAAAATTTATTTAACATAGTATATTCAATACTTTTAAACATCAATTAAACGATACAATTCATAAAATAATCTGTTTTATAGTTAATGCAGCAATGTTTCCATATGAATGGTTTCCTAATATCATAGTGGCTTTGCTGGGGAGATGGTTGTGGAGTGGGTGTATGTGAGTAGTTGGAAAAAAAAACTGATGATGAGAGAAGATATTTACTCGATAAAGTTAATTCTTAAATCACAGAATATAGTGGGAAAAATATGCATAGTTTATATTCCCAATAACTCAAATTAGATGCTTGTAGTGCAATTTAGGTTTGATGCTGCGTTGCTGCCTTTTGTTTTAAAAAGATCGATTTTTGTAATTTGTACAATAATGACCATGTCTTTTATTTATCCAACCTTTAACGTAGGTGTGTAAATAGTGGAATAAATATAGCCAAAAAATATAAAGAATAATAATAGTACTTCAAACAATAGGTCATTCTATGTTTGAATTATTCTTCGGTGGTGTTTGTGGTGGTAAATGGTGAGAAAAAAAAAACAAGCCCATAAAAAACTAAAGTCAATTCAAGTTGACCTATGGTTGTCACAATTTTTTGCTGGCGGTGGCTCAGGCATCGCCTTTTCTGAAGATAATGGATACAGATCTTTATTCAGTTTTTCAGACTCCACATTAAGTACCGAACTTTGCGACGATTTAATCTAAGAAGCATACATGAAAGGTTTAGTGCATATCACACCATATTTTTCGAAAAATAAAATAGCATCTAAAACAATTAATTACCGTCTACCTATTTAAATCGAATATGACGGTAGTGCTATATTGATTTCGCAATTTAACAATAAAACTCATTGGTATAAACCAAAAACACATTACGCTTTCCAGCTGGTTGTTGTTACGTCGGTTAATTAAATCTAAGCTGTACCGAATTATTAACTGAGGAGTGAAACAAATCTTAGTTAGATTTCAAGACTGAATAAGTACCTACTGTAAATATTCCACCATTCAGAATCATACAAATGCCAGTTAATGAGCAAAGCTCAATATTATTAGCATAGCTATTTAAATTGTGAGCTATAAATAAAATCAGTTTTACATAATTCTTATATGGACCCAACCATATGCATTAAGTAGAAATCAGAAATGTAAGTAAGAACTTGCTTACTTAAAAAATAATAATTGTCTTCTTTTTATACAATCCGTAAACTTCGATATTTAAGTAATGTTAAATATTTCATTTAATAAGCGATGTTATGTTTTCCATAGCATTGTCTAGCAAGACAAGTTTTATAGCCATTAGCCAGAAATAAATAAAAAAGAGTTGTAATCAATTGCAGACATAGGACCATAATATTGTGAGCTATGTAGTATAGATGTATACAGTACCGTTTTAAGAGCTTTGGGGAAAAAAATAAGGAGCGTGCACCGCATCGCAGGTGGCACTATACGTACTTATGTTTATCAGTCTAGGCAGTTATAGTGTTCTTAAGTCTTTCATTTTTACAATTTCAGGTAAAAATGTACAAAATAAATATAAATTTATTAGATTTGAAATAAATCTGCTGCCACTATTGTTTTTCGGTGCTAACAAAAAAGTACTTAGTAAAACATATATATTGCTCCTTTTGTTTGTAAGTGTAAAAGCTCACATTAAACTCAATTCCAATTTATGTCAAAAGATTGACTGAGTCAAGTGTTCGGTCGTGGTTTTACCACGAATGGAATACTGTAGCCCGTAACACGTAGTACGGCTTCAAGCTTAGCTAGCTTTAATGAAAAAAGACCTTACCTTTATTTGGTCGGATTCTGATTTCGAGCGCGAGACGTTGAAGCGCTAGGATTGTTGGACGGTAGTTCACCGTAACAAACAAGCAATTCACGGCGCATGGCGTCGCGTTGGCACAGGCAGGACACACTATGATGCCTGTTGGGGCTTGATGAGTGTGGGCGAGGAACGCTTCACACTGAGAGGCCCTGATGGCGCGTCGTCAGCGCTGCTTAACATTTTTAATGAAATGCCTTTGTGGCCCCATTAGTTCACTTTTTTCATTTGTCGAAACGCAATGAAAATAAGGGTAGGTTTATTGAAAGCAACGCATACCATACGTCTCGATTCAAGATAATTAGGACTGGCTGGCATCACGTGCCAGCTCGGCCAAAAAATTGCTACAGATCAATATCGCGTATTGATTCGGAGCGTTAAAATGCGGACTGGCTAGTATCTCGTAATAGCTCGGCCGAGAAGCGTAAAGCATGCATGTAGCAGCCACGCTGGGTTATGCGTTTAACTTCAGTTCACGTTCACAATTTACTTTTTTAGTATGAATATCACAATAAGGTAACTTTCGTTTAGCACGAAATAAAAAACTTAACGGTTTTTTCTTTTTTGCTGTGGTTACTGCGTGCGTCGGAACGGCGCGCGCGAGTCAAAATAATTGGATTCGATTCCAGTTTAAAAAATACTTTTTATTACAAATTAAAAATTAATTACAATTTGATTTTAAAATTAAACACAAGTCGCGGGACTTGTGTGATATAGTGAAGTTGTGGAGTAGATATGTCGCAGGTTACTGGGCGCAGCCAGCTTTTATACTACTTGGTGGCCAACGCCCTGCTATAGTCCAATCAATGAAGCTTTTGTCACCCGAATAATTCTCCCGTCGTTGAAACTTGGCACATAGTGAAAATAAGTAATACAGATTATAGATATACAATAATCCAATGATTTTTTTTACGAGAAGTTAGGTATTTATACCTAAACATGGAAATCGTTTATAACTCTCTGTGAAAAAATTCTCAGTCTGAAATTGTTCGTGTATACGTATGTATGTATAAGTTAGAATAGGTAAGAATAAGAATCCAATATTTTTTCGATTTCCGAGATACTCAAAATTAAACTTTTTGCATTTTGCTCTATAAATTCTACCGAAAAAAATCTCTGCTCATTTTTATTTTTTAATATGGTTTTATTTACGTATATAAGTAGCTTTATTAAGTTATCCAAAACATTTTTCAATACAATATTACAATTCTTATTATTACTTAATTATGGCTCGTGGATAATTGCTCAGGCAAATTAAATGCGTTTCTTAGTTAGGGGTCGCTCTATTGAAGTAGATTTTTCAATAATCCAATAAAAATTCCATTAAATACCAAGTTTTTAAAATATCAGTAATGGGTAACATTGAACATTACCGCCACTTAGAACCGACCGGGCGCGCGGCAGTGCAGTGGTGCGTGTGCTCATATCTATAACGTACTGCAGTCAGTCTATCTGTATAAAAAAATGATGATAGTGTTTGTAGGTAATGGCTGTCACCCGCGATAGCCCAGCAGCTAACTTAGGTGGTCTTGGAACTTGGGCACACGGGTTCTAATCCCAGTGCATCACATCGTATGTTATTCATTTGTATGTATGTTCTTATGAGTTCTTTTTACTTTTTTTTAAACAAAATATTGTGTTTTTGCAGTGATTATTTGCCAGTCGAATTCAGTCCTTATATGTTAGGACGTAAGGCTTATTTTGGCGGACGACTGACAGCGGAGTCTGGAACGCGGCGTGTTTTTATTGCGATTTCTGTCGGGCGAAAGTAGTTCTTATTTTCATATCGGAAGGCTTGTAGTCGGCTGTGATGGATGATTAAGGATTCTAGAATGCCGTCTATTGTATTTCGGCGCCCGCGCACTCCATAGCTATCGTATAACTATAGTATACTATTATTCAATTATTGTGACGGTATTTAGCGCGCGGTCCTTAAAAGTCATTCTGTACAAAGAAAGACATTTCAGTTTTCGTTCATCTCAGTTACCTACTTGACCAATCAGAGGACAATGACTCAACGCAATATAATAATTACGTGAGGAGTTTAACGAGAAATGGAATGAAAAGATGGACCAAGAAATAAGTAAACGACGGTGGAAAAGCAAAAGGCTTAAGCGACACTTTGACAGATATTGGTCTTAACTTAGTTGTATTCAGCAAGATTTTCTGCGTCGTTAGCTGGGTTTGGTGTAAATCAGGATTGTTGTAAAATATGTTCATAGAATTTATCGGAGCATATAGATAGTGCCATCCACGAAGGCGCGCCCCACTCTTTTTTTGATTGAAGGTGACGCGCGCGTCAGTTGCGGTCGGCCGTCATTCAAAAATTTAGACTCGTCACGAAAGTGGCTCTACTTTAATTATTTTTAATATGTCAAGGAAAACCCAGTATGTTGTACTAAAAAGTAAACCTGGTATAATCTACTGTCTGTAAATTTACTTAAAAAAATAATGGTTACATACTTAAACACCATAAACAATTTTAAATAAATAAAAAACCATGTAGTAATTATTACATTACCGGGATATACTTTATCGGGGAAGACTAAAAAACATTACGCTAACTATGAACAACTACGTGTACGAAGAAAAATCTGATATTTCTCTTATAAATATATAATTTTATTTTTTTAATGTTATTTATAAAACATTCTTACGTATTTCGTATACGTCAATAGTAAAAATGTTACTGTTGCAATTTTAAATTTTTTATTATTCGTCTAGTAGCAACCATGCCTACTTAAAATTATATCTTAGTAGAGCATATTTCCCTTTGAGTGTATTTTTTGTAGTGCGCTTGTCATTCTTAAGTCATTATGATGTTCCAAATTCAATTCAAATGTTGTAAAAAGCTTGCACACATGTACTTTAAACGATTTGGACGAGTGGAGGGGCGCGCCTTCGTGGATGGCACTATCTATATTGAATTAATGAATGACTTTCTTTATATCGGACAATGGCATCCATGAATATCAATTAAATATTACATTTGATAAAATAAAATTAAAGCACGATTTTTTTTCTAATAAAATCTAGGTAGAACATACATTAACGATTTGATTAATCTATACTAATATTATAAAGCTGAAGAGTTTGTTTGTTTGAAAGCGCTAATCTCCGAAACTACTGGTTCGAATTGAATAATTCTTTTTGTGTTGGATAGTCCAGTTATCGAGGAAGGCTATAGGTTATATAACATTACGCTACGACCAATAGGAGCAAAGATGTAGTGGTAAATGTGTAAAAAACGGGAGAAAGAAGTCACTATTCCCCGCGGACGAAGTCGCGGGCAAAAGCTAGTGAAAAATATGACTGCCCCATTACCTATAGATTCAATGGAAATCAAAATACTGTTGGTTCCTCCCCCGCAATCTGCATAAGCAAGAAGCCTTTGTACTTTAGGCGTTGCAGAAACAGCATTCTAAAGGCTTTATTAAATGTCACTTTAAGTGCCTTTAGCGCCTTTTGCGTATAGCTGACCCAGGGGGAGCCCGAGTAGAACAACTGGCAGTGTTTGAGCTTAAGACCTCCGTATGTGTTTTTGACATTTAGAATAGATTTGAAATTCTTTTAGAGAAGAAAAAATGACAGAAAAACTTTCATAGTCAGATTGATTCCCATTTCCGATTAGTTATCTGTTTACATTGTTTCTTAATAAAGTGAATATTTAATCCGTACCTACCTATTTTTAATACCAAATTATTTAATCTGCAAGTAAGAACAGGAAGTATGCTTTAAGGAGAGTTAACTTAACTTCATTACTACATCGAGCAAACCTTTGGGCCAGCATATTACTCCGGAATGCCAAGGCGTATTTAAAAAAAAATAGAATAAGCGACACCAAAAGTCTACTAATTAATCATAAATATTGTTGGTTTTCTAATTTTGTTGTTGTATTTATAATTAAATTTATTTTATATTTGGTTCAAGTGATTAAACTAGACCGGTTGCACCCGCGATAATTTCTTATAACCCGAAACCGCACCGAATTATTGCTTATTTCAGTAAGTATTAGTGTTGGGAAATAAGTATAAGTTATCGAAATAATATTTTTAGTGTAATTTATTTAAAAAACAAAGAGATAAGTTTTTTAATAAAAGCATACAACGCAGTAATTGTAATTTCTTACATAATAATAATAGTCCCCCTAGCCGATTTTGACTACGGTGGCCATTCACAACGACTAACCGACTGCGCGGGACATATTATAGTGCACAAGTGTGTGCGCAAACACAGGTGCACTCTCTATTCCTTTCACTCTCATAGCCCGATGGGACAGCAATCTGACACGAACGGAGAGAGATCAGGCGCAGGACCAACGGCTTTACGTGCTTTCCGAGGCACGGGGGTGAAACACCGCCAACTTCCAAACTCCGGGCTTCCCTGAGTATTTCTGAACAGAAAAACCCAGGTACATTTTTTGGCCCGACCCGGGAATCGAACCCGGGACCTCTGCCGCAGCCATCGCTTAAAAATGCGACCCTCTTACCGCTGCGCCACCGAGGCAGTTCTTACATACTACACAGAAAAAAAGATTTTTAAAATATTTTACACAAACACCTTTCTCCTTTTTGATTTGTCTGTATCAGAACATTCACTTTTAACATATTTCTACATCATACATCTTGGCCGAGGAATATTAAACAATTAAACTTCGATAAAACCATGTAAAAACGTAAACAAACACTCGAATAATGCATTATCGTATTAACGTCTGTTCCCGTTATAATAAAATTAAGTAAACAATTCAATTACCTATAACAGTGCGGGAAGGGGTGTTATGACCTTGTATTCTATGACGGGCCTTTCGGCCCGTTACCCGCAAGGAATCGAGAAAAAAATCATTTAGTGCGGTATCAGGCCGAAAGGCCTTAGCACCATTTTCTTGCTTTTTTGAGTAGCTCTTAAGATAGTAAAATCAAACCTATACTTGTCTCTTTTGAATATACAGATGTTCCTTACACAGCCGCCGCACCAGGAGAAGTTTACTGTTTCTTGCTTCCGCACAGAGTGGGAGTACATGCATCCGGTTTTTAAGCCTTATAATGCAGCGAACGTGTTAAACGTAACACAATGAACAAATTTTGCGTTTTTTGTCTATGTCTTGTCGGGCAAAGGTTCGGTCATATTTGGTGCACCCGCGATAGCTGTTTGAATTTTTCGATTGAAATTATATTTTAAATTTCTTGTTAACTAATATATAGAGAACATATAAAATGTAGTCTTTCATAGACTAATTTCATTGAATAAGTTCTTATTTCACTACACGAAATTAAAGCATGCCTCTAAATGGCGCACCCGCGAAAATGGAATCACCCTGAGCTGAAAAATATATTAACTATTCAGATATCGATATCCCATAAAATTGTACTAATGTAACTTTTGATTCAGACTTTGAGTTATGGTAATTTTTAGCGGTGAATAATGCTAAAACACTTATCTAATGAAATAAATGTATGACAGACTACATTTTACATGTTTTCTATATTATATTAGTTAACAAGGATTTTAAAACATCATTTCAATAGCCAAGAGGAAAATTAAAACTGCTGTCGCGGGTGCAACAAATATGCCCCACCCAACCTTTGCCAGATTATAGACAAAAAACCGGCCAAGTGCGAGTCGGACTCGCGCACCGAGGGTTCCGTACAAACCTGCAAAGTTTACAAAGTTCGTTCATTACGACAATCGAGTCATCTATGGTATTTTTATTGCAAAATGAAATTCATAACATTACAATGGGGAAAGATGGAGGAGCATAAATTTAAGACAAAGATCTCTTTATCGTTTAAGTAATCCTTTATTTTATATATATTTTGTAATGTAACTAAAAATTTAAGGTTTTCGGAATTTTTCCTTTATGTGTGCTATAAAACGTTGCTTCATGCCAAATTTCAAGATTCTAGGTCGACTGGAAGTACTGTGAAGCCTGGGTTTTGGCGAATGAAGACTGGATACTGTTATGGTCTTTATGAGATTGTGTTTCTTGAGTGTATGTTTCTACGTGCAATGTACAAATAATAAAAAATACTCAGCTTTCGTGATGGACTTCTTGTTTATTTTAGTAGACTTTTATAACATTCCAATTAATTCCTTGTTTTGTGATAAAAATAACACTTATGTGAAAATATCTTCGATTCTTTACATAAGACGTCAAACGAAAAAGTTGAGACGTTTGCACTTCAAAAGTCACTCATAAAGAAAGTTTTTCATCCTTTAAATTACGAAGAATCGAACAAGAGTGACATAGAGGTTTTACGCGAAGCTCCAAACCTCTACAGTACCCTTTAGGTTTTGATTCCCTTGCGAGTACTTGCGAGTTTCAAAATATGCAGCTTAAATTGCTGTCTCTTTTGATTGCGTGGACATAGAAGTTTGATTTTGTTACAGCTTAAAGGTATTATAAACCTGAGAATTTGGTATGAATTTCAATTTAATACCTCTACGCGTTTATGAGGAAATGGGTAGTAAGTTTAAAATTATTAAAAAAATATATATTATGTGATGTAACTAAAATTTTATGGTTTTCGTAATTTTTCCTTTATCTATGCTATATGACGTTGCTTCGTACCAAATTTCAAGATTCTGAGTTCACGGGAAGCACCCTGTAGGTTTTGATTCCCTTGCAAGTGTCGAAAATTTGCGGCATAAACGGCTGTATCTTTTGATTGCGTTGGCTTAGAAGTTTGATTTTTTTCACAGCTTCAAGGGACAGTAGACCTGAGTAATTGATATAAATTTCAGCTTCATACCTCCACGCGTTCCTGAGAAAAAGGGTCTTGACAGACGGACAGACGGACGGACAGACGGACAACAAAGTGATCCTATAAGGGTTCCGTTTTTTCCTTTTGAGGTACAGAACCCTAAAAACGCAAAAATCAGTTCATTGTGTTACGTTTAATTTGTTTACTTTAGTATTTTGTGAGGTGTTTAAGTAACAAAGTAAATAATATGAGAACTGTAAACTAAACAAACATAAACAATGATTTATTCGTTTTTAATTGACTGCGGGTGCAACCAGTCTAGTTTAATCACTTGAACCAAATATAAAATAAATTTAATTAAATACAACAACAAAATTAGAAAACCAACAATATTTATTATTAATTAGTAGACTTTTGGTGTCACTTATTCTATTTTTTTTATAAATACGCCTTGGCATTCCGGAGTAATATGCTGGCCCAGAGGTTTGCTCGATGTAGTAATGAAGTTAAGTTAACTCTCCTTGAAGCATACTTCCTGTTCTTACTTGCAGATTAAATAATTTGGTATTAAAAATAGGTAGGTACGGATTAAATATTCACTTTATTAAGAAACAATGTAAACAGATAACTAATCGGAAATGGGAATCAATCTGGCTATGAAAGTTTTTCTGTAATTTTTTCTTCTCTAAAAGAATTTCAAATCTATTCTAAATGTCAAAAACACATACGGAGGTCTTAAGCTCAAACACTGCCAGTTGTTCTACTCGTGCTCCCTCTGGGTCAGCTATACGCAAAAGGCGCTAAAGGCACTTAAAGTGACATTTAATAAAGCCTTTAGAATGCTGTTTCTGCAACACCTAAAGTACAAAGGCTTCTTGCTAATGCAGATTGCGGGGGAGGAACCAACAGTATTTTGATTTCCATTGAATCTATAGGTAATGGGGCAGTCATATTTTTCATTAATCAGATCGTTAATGTATGTTCTACCTAGATTTTATTAGAAAAAAAATCGTGCTTTAATTTTATTTTATCAAATGTAATATTTAATTGATATTCATTATTTGTAATTTTAATTGTTTATTTATTATTATGGATGCCATTGTCCGATATAAAGAAAGTCATCCATTAATTCAATATGCTTCGATAAATTCTATGAACATATTTTACAACAATCCTGATTTACACCAAACCCAGCTCAAACGACGCAGAAAATCTTGCTGAATACAACTAAGTTTAGACCAATATCTGTCAGTGTCGCTTAAGCCTTTTGCTTTTCCACCGTCGTTTACTTATTTCTTGGTCCATCTTTTCATTCCATTTCTCGTTAAACTCCTCACGTAATTATTATATTGCGTTGAGTCATTGTCCTCTGATTGGTCAAGTAGGTAACTGAGATGAACGAAAACTGAAATGTCTTTCTTTGTACAGAATGACTTTTAAGGACCACGCGCTAAATACCGTCACAATAATTGAATAATAGTATACTATAGTTATACGATAGCTATGGAGTGCGCGGGCGCCGAAATACAATAGACGGCATTCTAGAATCCTCAATCATCCATCACAGCCGACTACAAGCCTTCCGATATGAAAATAAGAACTACTTTCGCCCGACAGAAATAGCAATAAAAACACGCCGCGTTCCAGACTCCGCTGTCAGTCGTCCGCCAAAATAAGCCTTACGTCCTAACATATAAGGACTGAATTCGACTGGCAAATAATCACTGCAAAAACACAATATTTTGTTTAAAAAAAAGTAAAAAGAACTCATAAGAACATACATACAAATGAATAACATACGATGTGATGCACTGGGATTAGAACCCGTGTGCCCAAGTTCCAAGACCACCTAAGTTAGCTGCTGGGCTATCGCGGGTGACAGCCATTACCTACAAACACTATCATCATTTTTTTAAACAGATAGACTGACTCCAGTACGTTTTAGATATGAGCACACGCACCACTGCACTGCCGCGCGCCCGGTCGGTTCTAAGTGGCGGTAATGTTCAATGTTACCCGTTATTGATATTTTAAAAACTTGGTATTTAATGGAATTTTTATTGGATTATTGAAAAATCTACTTCAATAGAGCGACCCCTAACTAAGAAATGCATTTAATTTGCCTGAGCAATTATTCACGAGCCATAATTAAGTAATAATAAGAATTGTAATTTTGTATTGAAAAATGTTTTGGATAACTTAATAAAGCTACTTATATACGTAAATAAAACCATATTAAAAAATAAAAATGAGCAGAGAATTTTTTCGGTAGAAGTTATAGAGCAAAATGCAAAAAGTTGAATTTTGAGTATCTCGGAAATCGAAAAAATATTGGATTCTTATTCTTACCTATTCTAACTTATACATACATACGTATACACGAACAATTTCAGACTGAGATTTTTTTCACAGAGAGTTATAAACGATTTCCATGTTTAGGTATAAATACCTAACTTCTCGTAAAAAAAATCATTGGATTATTGTATATCTATAATCTGTATTACTTATTTTCACTATGTGCCAAGTTTCAACGACGGGAGAATTATTCGGATGTCTCCATACAACGAATCTCCTCGTTGATTGGACTACTATTGTTTGCTGGATGTTCTTTCGTAGAAGTCCATGGGTTGATCGCAACCCGAACCGTGGAGTGTGGAAACAACTCATTGTTGAGGTAACTGTCAACATCACTTCTTGGTAACAAGGTAATCGTATTTTTATGATGTCCCTCGCTGTGGGTGGGTTGACTCTCCCCCTCCAATTTTGAAGTCCGGGGTTTGTCGGAACGAATCTTGGATCTGAAAAATTGTACTGCAATATAAGTCAGCATAATAATGATAATGCTTATGATGCTAGCATATTGTATATAGTTATGCATTTCTTCCATTTCTAAGTCTCCGATTTGTTGTATTTGATGAAGTTTCATCTCTATTTTCTCAGCATCATAAGATAACTCAATATCTGGAACTTTCTCTGTTTTATTTAGTTTCATATCTGCTATTATTATTTTAGCTTCTGATTCTTTCGTTGAAAATCTTTTTATTCCTGATATGCTCAGATCACAATTTTCTCCATCTAATAAATAAGCTCCTGTAATCCATAGAGTTTCTTCATGTTTCTCACACTTTATGTTAATTTCTTTGGTTTTATTAGTATAAATAAAAATTGCTTTTGGCGTTATTTCTTGAATCAACTCTCCGGGACACTTCACTGGGACCAATTTACACTGATTTTGTTCTTTTTGAAATAAAATGTCTGTTTCACAAGAGTTAATTTGTAGAACACTTCCTTTACAAATTAGGTTTCCAAACTCGATGCAATCGTCGACTTCGTAAGCTTCAAACTCGGTGTACGCTAGAGTTACCTTGCGCATTACAGGAAAGGAACATATAGGGTTATTTTGGATTATTGGAACAATTTTTCTAGTTTTATAAACATCATTCTTAACTAGGGGAATCTCTAATGTAAAGTATACAATATGATTTATAATTCTACTGTTTGTTCTAATGAAAGGCTCTATATCGTTGATGTTATTTGAAATCATAACATTTAAGGGAATGTCGCTTAATGTCTTTTCTAAAACATGTGACTGAATTATACTGTAATGATACATATGGTGTTCAGCAAACGTTAAAGCCGTAGTTAACCTTTCAGCTACATCATATAATGTTTGAGCCTGAAACAATAGTCCTAATGCAACTTTTTGTTGTATTTTAGTATTGGTCAAAGACACATAATGCTTATCTAATACAGATTGAATGTCTGAAATCTTCTTAATTTGTTTATTATATTCTTCCAAAGTAGTATCAGTTACTGATATTTGTTTATTGTAAGCTACTTTTACTGTTTCTAAATCATTTTGTATTTTATCTAAATCGTTTTGATCTAAATTTCCTGTAATGAATTTAATAATCGATCCTAAACCATTTATAAGACCTCTTTTAGATCTACTAGACTTAGATTGAACAATAAGATGATTACATATTTCTATAACATGATCCATTATAATATTTATCCTATCATAAATAACTTTAACATCTTCTAATTTACTACTTTGTGACATTGCAGATTCAATTGCCTTAGTTTAAATATCTTTATACAGTACAATTGGCTTTATATCTAATTAATGTATGACCGTCCATCTTCCTTCGATGATGCGGGTAGCCTCTAGTTCAACTAATATTACATGCTCGTTTACATTTAACTGTCTGAACTTGTAACTGAGGATGCCGATGATTCTGTAACAATTAACTCTTCTACATGATAGGTCCTGCCATTGTTAAGTTTATATCTATTATTTAATTCTTTGCTAATTATTGTAAATGGACCTAAGTATCTAGGCTTAGTTTTATGTCTTTCAGCCATACTATTTTTCAAAAAGGTTACGTCACCTATTTTAAAATCTTTGGGTGGTTTTCGTTTTTTATTGAGCCAATCATTTCTTTTATCTTTTTTTTCCTTTAATCTTTCTGCAATATTTTTATTTAAATTATTTGCAAATTCTTTTTGTTGAGCTGTATAATTTTGAATAACAACTCTCAAATTATCATAATCCCGTAATTTAGGTTGACGTCCAAAATGAACTTCAAACGGCGTCATATTTATTGAACTATGCATTGTATTATTGTATGCATGAGTAATATAATATATCTTTTGATTTCTGTCAAGATCAGAATCACGTTGTAATCTGTAAAGTTCTTGAATTGTACTATGAAGTCTTTCTACATCAGAGTTAGATTTGTGATGCTGGGGACTTGTCGTATGATTAATAATGTTAAAGGTTTGAAATAACTCGTTCAATATTTCACTACATAAAGACTGTTCACCATCATGAATTATTTTATTAGGTGCTCCTATCATTGCAAATATTTCAGACAAAGTGTCATAAACCCTTGACTTTTCTGTAGGTTTTATAATTGCATATTTCGAAAATTTATCTATAATAGTAAGGTACCACTGTTTTTCTAAGGACACGAAGTCTATGTGCCAAATTTCCATAGGCTTCTGTGGTGTCTCAGTTTCCTTGTATTGTGTCATATAAGGATGTCTATTATATTTTTCTTTTTTTACAAGATGTACATTGAAGAACAAAATTTTTTATTTGTTTTCGCATGTTTTCCCAATAATATTTTTCACGCAACTGTTTATATAAACTCTCTACTCCTGCATGTCTATTATCCTGTAAATGATAGTTTTTAATTAATTCTAATTGTTCTTGTTTTTCATTTATTTCTATTAATGATTTAGTATACCTAACTGGTTTAAATGAGGTATGATCAAAATATTTCCTATAAACTTCCGTTATTATTAAAAATAGTTCTTCATTGGGGACTATGAAAGCATACTTTTTATTTGATAAATATTCTAACATGAATTCTTTAATAGTTTCTTCCATATTATTAGGGGGCACATAAAAATACCAAATGTTATTTTCTCTAACAGCCTTTTTATAAGGAGCCATCTCAAAAATAACTCGCCTAAGTCGTTTTGGTGGATAAGTATTCATAATAGGAATACCTACGTCACTATCGTCCTGATTTGAGTGTACTGTTTGGGTATCTATATTAGGATGTGAATTTCGACTACTTATAGAACTATTTGTTAAGGCTAAATCTTCTTCCAGATTTACTTCTAAAGAATTATTTAAATTTGTACGCAACGAAGTGGAACTTTTTGAAGTTTCTGTATTAAATATTTCTATCCTACTTAGAGCATCTGCAACATGATTATCCTTACCTTCAACGTGTTCTATTGTATAATCATAATCTTGTAACTTCAATTTCCATCTAGTCAATCGTTGGTTTGGTTCTTTTAATTTAGAAAGCCATATTAACGCTTTATGATCTGTACGTAAAATAAACTTTCGACCGTAAACATAGGGTCTAAATTGTCCTACAGCCCATAGAATACCTAGTAACTCTTTTTCAGTGGTATTGTAATTTTGTTCGGTACTACTTAGTGTGCGTGAAGCATAAGCAATCGGATGATTATCTTGAGACAAAACAGCGCCTAAGGCTATGTCAGAAGCGTCCGTTGTAATCACAAATGTGTTATTAAAATTTGGAAAGGCTAAAATTGGGGCATTAATCAATAAAGCTTTACAAGTTTCTACAGCTTCAATATATTTATTGTCATTAATATTTATTACTGCATCTTTTTTGGTGGCTTCTGTGAGCGGTTTTATAATTTTACTTAAGTTTGGGACAAATTTGCGGTAATAACCAATCAAACCTAAAAATGATCTAACTTCTTTTAAAGTTTTTGGTATCGGAAATTTCTTTATAGCTTCTATTTTTTTTTGATTAGGCTTAAGACCATTTTTATCAAGAACATGGCCCAAGAATTCAATTTCTTCCGTCATAAATACGCATTTATTTTTATTAACTTTGAGATTCGCTCGTCTTAGCGCTTCAAAAACTTGTTGTAGCCTATTTATATGATCTTGTTTTGATTTAGAGTACACAATTATATCATCTAAATAACATAAGCAAATATTATTATTAATCTCGTTTTTAAGAACACTATTCATCATTCGTTGGAAAGTAGCCGGTGCATTTTTTAAACCAAACGGCATACGCAAGAATTCGTAATGTCCGTTGGGTGTACTGAACGCAGTCTTTTCTATAGAGTCACTACTCATTAAAATTTGATGATAGCCAGAAGTTAAATCTAAAGTTGTAAAATATTTATTACCTTGTAATTTGGAGAATATCTCTTCGATGTTAGGTAGCGGAAACTTGTCAGATTTTGTCTTCTCGTTCAAACGTCGATAGTCCATTACCATTCGCCACTTTTGCACTCCCGATTGATCTAATTTTTTAGGGATAATGTGCACAGGTGAAGCCCACGGGGACTCAGAAGGTCTGATAATGTTTTCAGCCAATAATTTTTCGATTTGTTTCCTAATCTCTTCTTGTTGAGTCTGAGGTAATCTATAAGGTCTCTGATAAATTGGGTCACTGTTTAATAAACTAATATGATGAGTGATTTTAGTTGTGGCACTATTTGTTACATCTTCAGTAAACAAATCTCTATAGGTATCGCATAGATCTGAAATGTTGCAGTTATTATCTTCAGTCATATGAAAAATTAATAACTCATGTTCTGGCATGATTAATTTTCTATCTTTTAAATCAATTTTTGCACTAATTTGTTCTATCATATCAGTACCCATTAAAATATCATATTTATCACTAAAGTTATAAATGTAAAATTTCATTAAAGTATCTCCATTACCAAAATATTTCTTCCAATAAGGAGTTTCAATAATCCCGTTGTGCGATGTCGACCCATGAGAAGTTTTAACGTTAAAGTATTCGGGTTTGTAACATTCTGCAAAATATTTTTGTTGAATTTTTTTTGTTATGAAAGATCGTTGACTTCCTGTGTCAATTAATATTTTTAATTTAGGATTTTCGGTTTCAAAGTAAGGCAAATAAGATTTAACATAATTAAACTCTATGTGTTCTGGTCGGTTTGGGGGGCTTGGTAAAAATTTTTGTGGGTGCGCATTTTCACTATAATCGTTATCACACCCTTCACTTTGGTAATATGGTTCACTTGAACACTCACCGTACTCGACATGATTATGTAGTCCCCCTAGCCGATTTCGACTACGGTGGCCAGTCACAACGACTAACCGACTGCGCGGGACATATTATAGTGCACAAGTGTGTGCGCAAACACAGGTGCACTCTCTATTCCTTTCAATCTCATAGCCCGATGGGACAGCAATCTGACACGACCGGAGAGAGATCAGGCGCAGGACCAACGGCTTTACGTGCTTTCCGAGGCACGGGGGTGAAACACCGCCAACTTCCAAACTCCGGGCTACCCTGAGAATTTCTGAACAGAAAAACTCCGGTACATATTTTTGGCCCGACCCGGGAATTGAACCTGGGACCTCCGGCGCAGCCATCGCTTTAAAATGCGACCCTCTCACCGCTGCGCCACCGAGGCAGTTATACATGATTATATTCATTTTTTAAAACACTATTTTCGTGATCGTCATGATAAAATACTTCTTCGGCTACAAAACCTTTGCCTAAATTAATTTGTCCGGGTTTAGTCTGAGGAGCGGTCCTCATGCTAACGTCTTGCGAATGGGACTGACGCGGATCTTGACTTTGGCTATTTCGATGATATTTTGTTTCGAAGAAATTGTGTCGCGGTTGAATAAATAGATTGTTTGGGTTAGCCTGCCATGGATGCCGTTTATGATATGAGCCATTGTTTGGTTTAATGGGGTATTGCGTCTGGTATCCGTGTTGCGGGCCGGTGTTATGTCGCGGAAATATTTGATTCACAATACGCGGAGGTGGTAAAACATTGGAAAACTTTTGCTTTATGTGTTCGAATCTACCTTCGGCTTCTAATTGCGATATTTTGATGACAGTTTCATTAAACGTACAGTTGGAAACATAAATTTGGTCATGATATGGTAAACTATTTCGTAAAGCATTTTGAGCTGTATTGATATAAGGCTCCATTATCTCATCGACTAAAATACTATTATTTCCACGATATTTATCTATGAGTTTACTTTTGATAAAAAATAATTTTTGTTTTAACTCAAAAATTAAATCTCGGTAACTACCTTTTTTTTTAACATTACCTAACTCTACTAACAATGTATTAAATTCTCTGTTATCTCCACATTCTTGCTTTAAACTACTTTCAATTATATTCCAGTCAAAATTATGTGCTATCATTGACACAATTAAGGCGGCTTTACCGTCTAACTTTCCTAACAATAACATAACATTTTGCGGAGTGCTTCCGCCTGCAACTTGTAAATATTGCTTTGCACTATAAATAATTGTAAATTGTAAAAGCGTCTCCATTATATGATGGGACGAACTTAATTAAAACGCTAGGATCTATATTAGGCTGAATGGCCTGCCCAGGGTTTGAACTAGTACTAGGTGCTACAGATGGCACCTGGTTATATCCCTCCATCGTAGGACGAGGGTCGGACACACTACTTACACAATTATTCTTATCACACTTATATGTATATACAAAAGTCGCTGGCTTGAGGAGAGGAATTTTGGAAACAAAAGGATAATGCGTTTTAGGTACTCACAGCGTTTGCAGCACGATGATGAGGCCGGAACGACGAAACATTATTTGACGTATTTGTTTTTGTTGGAACCCTTGTGTTCTGAGTGACTTGAGAGTCAGAACGAAGATCTTGAGCGAATATGGGTTACTTGCCGACACTCTAGAACTCAGAGATTTCGCGAACTATTAAGGGCCCCGCGTTGGGCGCCAGTCAAAATAATTGGATTCGATTCCAGTTTAAAAAATACTTTTTATTACAAATTAAAAATTAATTACAATTTGATTTTAAAATTAAACACAAGTCGCGGGACTTGTGTGATATAGTGAAGTTGTGGAGTAGATATGTCGCAGGTTACTGGGCGCAGCCAGCTTTTATACTACTTGGTGGCCAACGCCCTGCTATTGTTTGCTGGATGTTCTTTCGTAGAAGTCCATGGGTTGATCGCAACCCGAACCGTGGAGTGTGGAAACAACTCATTGTTGAGGTAACTGTCAACATCACTTCTTGGTAACAAGGTAATCGTATTTTTATGATGTCCCTCGCTGTGGGTGGGTTGACTCGCGCACGGACACGAATGAGCGACAGGCGGCTGGCAGTGCTGTGAGGCGCAGGAAGGAGGGAGGGATACTAGTTTTTTACCTTCTCTTTCTTGCGCTAAACCTGTGTGCGAGTGAATGGACGCGTAGCAGGGCCTACTACATGGTCAATTAAATCTCAGAGACGAAGGCAGGACAATGAAAAAAAATATGAAATGAAATGTTTTAACTTATTTGCTTAAATGCTCAGGATTCTGATGGCACTAGACCTGATCTTCTTTAAGACTGAGCTTGTCTTTGATGATGTCATGGAATAATCTTATAATCATAATAAATTACGTAGATTTTAGTTTTTGATTCACAATGGATGGATGGATGAATGGATGCAGTTTATGTTCGTAATACTTTAGTGTTGATATACTTATAGTGTGTAAGATGTTCACAAATTCATAATCATTTTAAAATACCTATTCAAAGATACCTCACATATAGGTTAGGCAAGAGAAAAAAAAACTCTCCTTTACTTGTAGGAGAAGTACTCAAAAAATAATACTATCTAAAATTTTATTAAACCACTTTGGCGGAGAGACCGGAGAGATTAGAATATATATCCATCGCAATGCTAAATTACAGTTTTCTAGTAGGTATCTACTTCAGGTCTCCGAGCTAAACCTCGGACAGACAGACATGGCGAAACTTCCTGGTTTGACTGCGGAACACTAAAAAACTGCCGTAGATAGGTACAACAATGTCAATGAAAACAGTTGATCCCCTACGCTTACGGTTTTCTAAAACAGTTAATCCCCAGATCACAGTGATAGCCGTTTTATTCCACGGAGCGTTCCATAATGAGCTGGCGCGCAGTGAGCCATGCATTATGCATGTGGGTCGCAATAACGCGGCGCCCTGGGGCACGGGGCGCGGGTCGCGGGCCCCCCGGGGCATCGCCAGTTTATATTCATAATAGGGGTGAATGATAATTGACACACAATCATCTCATTGTGGAGTCATACATCTCAGTATGCCATCTTTGTCGTATGACTGATATCATGATCATGATTAATAAAATAATACCTATAGGCATTTTTAAATTAAGAGACACATTATAGCCCGCCGCAGAAGACTTAAAGTAAGGTACATCTCTTCTTCTCCTCTTTGAAGGTCAACTTAAACAGACTTAGGTACAGGAGGTACAGATTGTTAAATAGTTAAGAAACGTACTGGGCATTAGCTCCGGTGCTTTTTAAATTAGAAAAGTAAAAGTGAGAATTGCAGCTAGGAACTTGTTTAGCTGTGACTAAGCAGAGCAATCTGCTAATGATGCAACAAAATCATGTCCGTAGAGAAAGTAGGTCAGGTTTAAATATATAAGTTCAATCTGACTCACTGTAATGATTCATTTTAGTCGAAATTATTGGAGCAAAAAGTTTTCGTTGTTTATGCGTCACTCCAAGCCACAACGACTTCAAAGGCAATTGTAAAGCCGTGTGTCGATTGTGCAATGCATCTAAAATTACGAACAATATTTTGAGAAACCCGGCAGAGCACGCGAGTCTCCTTTTTATTGATAAGATGTTCTCCAGCACTTGCTTAGGAAGAGAAGAGCACATAGCACTAGCGCAGGCAGAAAAATACGTGTTTTTCTATTACAAAAGTATTTTATAAAACGTACGATAGACATAAAGCTGCAGCACAGCCCGCGCGTATAGCGTACCTTTTTAAAGCAAGTATCACGATCCGACCCTGAAAGCTACGTTAAGGTAATCGAAACAATATGTTTCGTTATGACTAAATGGTCCAATAAATTCGTTATTATCGTTTAAAAGTCACAGCCTACGCGAACTCGCGATTCGGGTTTTGGCAATGCGTTTACGTCAACGTCAGTCACTTTATTTTATACTCACTTATGTGAATGAGCACTTCACTGGCGATAACCAAGCACTTGATTACACAATCGCGTCGCAAATCTCAGTGCGCTGTAATAGAATGAGGCTCGGCGTGGGCGGGCAGAGCCGTAGGGCGGGTAGCGCCGCCGCCCGCCCCGGGCTCACTCGCACGCTTCCGGCGCCGCATCCGGCTGCCTGGATACACTTGTTTATCTATTTTTAGAACTCATTTTGAAATACTTTATTAAGATGTTCGAATGAATGAGTGAACCGTTATCTAATATTCAAGTAGTGGCGAACTCGCAACGACACATATTGATTCTTATTGACAAAATATGTGGGAGTGATCTCAATTTGTGAAAAACAATGGCAGGCTTCAGTCTGTTTATTGAGAGCTTATAAAGGTCAGAAAATATTAATAACGTTAAAATTGAGCAACAGTTTGTACAAATTAAGAAACAGACAAGAGATGTGTTCCGGATAGTGACAACAGCATAATGAAGACGTGTTTTTTATAGATTTTAAATACCGATAGCAAATGGAGTGAAATGTGAAGTGTATGTTAAGATACCAGTGCCATGAAGAAGGTGTGATGCTGTGGCTGAGGCCGGCCGACCACCGCCGCGTACCCCACCTCTACCAAGGTATCATCTTGCATTAACATCGCATTTCTGCATTCCTAGCATAAGTACATGTACGTTTCGAATCTAATACACAATCGCATCAAAGAAAATTTCATGTTTAGGCAATGCAGATAAACAAATATTCGTTAAAGGCTATACTACGTGACGTAGCTGATAAAGGGAATTACAGACCTATCTCTCTAGCCACGATAATAGCCAAAATATTTGACGGTCTCCTTAATGCACAGCTGAACAAATATACAGACTTGCACGATAACCAGTTTGGTTTTAGACCTAAGCTATCTACTGAAAGTGCCATACTGTGCCTTAAGCACACCGTCAGATATTACACGGCGCGCAAAACACCTGTTTACGCCTGTTTTCTCGACTTGTCCAAGGCATTTGATCTGGTTGCGTATGACATCCTATGGGAGAAGCTGAAAAGCTTACATGTGCCAAATGAATTAGTAAATATTTTTCGTTTTTGGTATGCACACCAGGTTAATAGCGTCAGGTGGGCGGGGGCAATGTCGGAGCCTTATCAAATGGAATGTGGTGTAAGACAGGGCGGACTGACCTCTCCCACATTGTTTAATATATACATGGACGCACTGATTGTCGCGCTCAGCAGCATGCATGTCGGTTGCCATGTAGACGACGTATGTGTCAATAACTTGAGTTATGCTGACGATATGGTGCTGCTGAGCGCGTCGATCTGTGGGCTGAACAAGCTGATGAGGATATGCGAAGTCTATGCTCTGAGGCACGGCCTTAAATACAACGTCTCGAAAAGTCAATTTATGGTGTTTGAGACCAGTGGTGCGAAATGTCCTAGCGTTATACCACCTGTCACACTAAACGATGTATCTTTAGATAGAGTGACTCAATTTAAATACTTAGGGCACATAGTTCCCACTGATCTCAGAGACCATGCTGAAATCGAAAGGGAGAGAAGGGCCTTGTCGCGAAGAGCCAACATGTTGGCTCGCAGGTTTAGGAAGTGTTCTGTCGACGTGAAGATCACTCTATTTCGAGCATATTGTACTGCACTATACACCTGTGCTCTGTGGGCCAACTACTCGCAGAAAGTGTACAATGCCCTTCGTGTGCAGTTCAACATTTTTAATTTAATGTAGGATTTTTGATCTTTTAATTTATTTTTTATTATTTTCTTATTTTAACTGTCTATGTGTCAAGTGTCGAATGTATGGGCCAAGATGCCTGAATTAAAGGTTATTTTATTTTATTTTTATTTTTATTTTTTATACTTGCTTAAATGTATACCCACTTGCTAACTAACTCGACTGTACAATAATTGACTTCAACAGTATAACTGCTGACATGTGCAGTATTTGTAAATCGCTTATAAAATATTTCTCCAAAAATACTTGAAACTTAATAATCTCAAACTTACTGTGTGAAAAAATGAGAATGATTAAACATCGCTATATTATGGCATTGTTCGTTAAAACTTTAAATTCATACGAAATTATTAAAACTTGAATAATTTCAAACGTTGTCTGAATGGACGAACATACCTACGATATCATATTATATGTTCCTGATTTAGTGCTAGCAAATTACAAGATAAATCAAGTAAATGAAACTTTAAATTTTCGTGGACCATACGGATTCCTAAATTCTATCCCTGTCAATGGCGTTCAACGTCCTCCTACCTAGGATAGGAAAGCTTTTGTAGCAGCGCTAGCTACGCCGTAGAGATTCGTAGTCCGTAGCAGAGCGCTACGGTCCGAGCGAATGCTCATACTTCGTGTAGTAATACTAACCCCGCCCACACGAGCTACGTGCTACGAAAATTTTCGGATGCAAGTTTCGGATTTCTTCATATCATAAAGTGTATTAAAATAAATATGAAGTGTTATTATTGATTAAAACACCTTACAGATGTCTGTGACACGGCTGCTGTAAAGCATTCGAATCATCGAAATCATTCCGTAGAATATTTAAATCAATGAATGTATTCGCGTAAACTTCAGAACCAAATATGAAGAGTTATTTTGCTAGCAACGACTTCAACAATACCTACGTGATGTAACTATAGGTATAAATTTTGTTTTGCAGTATCAACGAAACGTAAGTATAGAAAGTTAAATCTTGCTACACAAACGTATTGGTATTTTGAATATTAGACAAAGAATAAAAATACAAGAAAGTATACGCTAAACAAAAGAATAGTGCAGAAGATATCAGTACCTAATAAAAAAAAAATAAGCTGAAACGAAAATACATTTACAACGAACTATGAAATAACTACCTTATTGATACCTCGAGGTTTTATAGTTGTGCTGAAAGTTTGACTATTTTAGTACCTTATAAGATTTAGGATAAGATATATTTTTTACTTACATGTGTTTGTTACATAGTTTTACATCAGTCGATGTTAATTAAATAAGCGTAAATGATTTATGAATTATTCTTTAGATGGTTTGGCATAAGCGCGTCAGAAGTTCAGAATGTAGTTTCAAGATCAAAACACGGTTTCTAGCACTGAATAGATAAATAAGGTTAACTTAATTAACTTAATAACCTTATTTATCTATTCAGTGGTTTCTAGTGTTAAGAAAATTTCCTACCACAGTACACATCAAAAAAAAATACCTAAATAAAAAGTAACTCACAGCTTTCTCGAGTGGAGCGGCGCGGCCATCTCGGGGTGCGCTGGGAGGCTGCAGCCGGCGGCGAAATGTAAATGAAACCACTCTAAATATTCACTAATTTGTCCTCATCCACAAAACAAAGCCAACACTAACACCGCGTCGATCCTAAAAACGCACCACATCACAAACACATTACGTCTCAAAAACATTTCAAAAACACAAAAGATGCCGCAAGAATAGCACCTGCCACGAAACACGCCATTGAACTATTTTTTATTGTTATTACCTAGTCATGATGAAGGTGGTTCGAAATTTGAAAATGGCGTCATGAGCGGCGGCGCGCGGTGTGAATTTCAGTGTACCTAGTCGTTTCACACCTTTTAATTTGCCACAATTATAATTTTCATTTTACAAATAAATGGACACAAGAAAACGTCTTGTTTAGTTAACAACCTCTATATTAATTGCCATTAATAAATTAATTAACTTTCAATAATTTTATACAAGTATGCCTAGGCCGACGGAGGTTGAACTGCTATTGGCGTATGAATATTGTTACTATAACTTTATTGCACAAACAAAAGACGGTAAATAGTTGTTGGCGGAATGAATTATTACGATTATTACTTATGAAATGACAAGAAAACCATTGAATATTAATACATGAATAGATGCATTTAGTTTCAGTCATAGCAGAGGGAATAGCTAGTTGTAAATAAGATACTTATTATAATGTAGTAAGCAAATATTATAAGTTGTATTGTAGCCATTGTTGTAGCATAATTATTTCTATAAATACCATAAAATACACTATCACAAAATTACGATGACTAGTAGGTAAATGTGTGCTAAAAACATTAAAGTGACTAAGTGCAGTACGTTTAAATACTTAAAGTTATTTAGTTTTGCCTAAAGCCACTTAATATCAATATTAATATTTCATAGGAACTTTAGGTTCCTTACTTAGGAGGGAAACATTAGGCTGAAGGTTGTCTGGAAGAAATTGCTTCAATCAATAGGACCGCCTAAATTGTAGGTACTACTGCCGAATAATTAAGATGCTATCCTGTATTAATGTACAATAAAGTATTTTTTATTAATTATTTATTATTATGGTGGCTTCACACAGCCTGCCGTTTACAAAGCCTGCTATATAAACCGTGTTTTTTTAACCGTCTTACACCCGAAGCCCACGTAATGTAACCATCTTAATAAACCTCTAGGACATATTTTTTTTTATTACACTCCACACAATGCATTCCTTGACCTTGCCGCCTCCACGCGTTCCGCACCGTTAGCCAATCTAAGACAGTCCACGTGGATCTCTAACCAATCATTGCGCTAGCGCAATCCTTTGTGACGCCCACCGCCTCGCCCCTTTCTATTCGTGCGTAAAACTAGGTCAGTAGTGCTAGACAGCCGAGTGAATGACCCGCGCGTAGTGCTCGTTACGGGATGTTTCGTACTAAATTGTGCTGATATCTTCTTTCTTAGGCTTTGAAATCTTAATAATAACCAAGTTTTATTTAACGAATGACATGTAGTTATTGGATACTTTAAGTGGCCTTCGGCTGTCAGACGGTTAATAAAGCACGGTGTATTATGCCAGCGGTATCAATCGCACTGTCAAGTCTGGCTTGTTATGCCGACGGCAATGCCGCCGAGCTCTGCGTCACTATTGTATGTATATTCTGTGTCTGCGTATCAAACATTAGAATTCTGCTCGGCAAAAACTGACTAGAAATAGAGGACAAAAGTGTCATGAATGTTTCAGATCCGTACGCGGCACTGAGCGCGTGCGCGCGCGGCGCGGGGGGTGCGGGGGGACAAGTGCAGTTGTGGCAGTTCCTGCTGGAGGAGCTCACGGCCGGCGCGCCCGGCATCTGCTGGGAGGTCAGTACTGACACTATGTTACAATTAGTTACCACTACTATAGACTAGACACACAATTTCAATACTTTTCACATCATAAATCATAGAACCCATTTGAACTACCTACTCTTACTGGAATCTCCGCAAGGGCTTTCTTATGAGGCTACAGAAATCGCTAAAATGTGACGCTGCAAACGCTACTCCTATCTACCAGGGCCGAACTCAGCCGTATTGTGTGGTTACAGGGCCCGCCGAGCGAGGGCGAGTTCCGCCTGTCGGACCCCGACGAGGTGGCGCGCCGCTGGGGCCGCCGCAAGCAGAAGCCCAATATGAACTACGACAAGCTGTCGCGAGCGCTACGGTACTACTATGACAAGAACATCATGACCAAGGTACAAAAATATTAACGTACTACGTACGTACGTATGTCTTTGTGTAGCATATTTTATAAAATAAAATAAAAATAAGAAAGAAACTGTTTCCACTCCTACGCAATTAACAGTCACCAAAAAAGTCCTACACCTAATATCTAGTTGTATATCAGTAACAGTAGGTACTTAATGCACATAATTCGTATTTTAATAGCCATCAAAAAGTTAATTTGCCGATGAAATCTTTTGTCACGACAAGACACGAGACAAGATTCAATCGACTGATCGACTCAGAATCACAGAAAAACTGTCCACTATATTTTCCTAAAACATCGGTCTTAAATACAGGTGCATGGTAAACGCTACGCGTATAAATTCAGCTGGCGAGGCTTGGCAGCCGCGTGCCAGACACAGGCGCCCGACGCGCCGCCCTACTGGCACTACCTGTCGCCCGGGGCCCACCCCGCCCACGGGCCTCAGGGCCCCGGAACCGGGCAGGGCCCGTCGCAGGGACAACGGATACACGAAACGCAGCCGCATTCATCGCACACACAGTAAACCTACAGCTACAATGTACAACTAAACAGTACAGTGCGACATGGATCTTCTGGCCAACGGTGACAGGCGGAACTAACGCTGTCAAATTCAAAAAAACCGGTTAAGTGCGTGTCGGACCCGCGCACTGAGGGTTCCGTGCCACCCTTAACTGAATTCAGAATCCACTTACTTTCACTTAACGAAAACATCACAATATATTGCGACAGCAAAAATAACTTTGTTTTTCATAGTGTTTGTATGAAAGACAAAGTTATATTTGCGGTTGATAAAAATGTGCAATATCTCAAAAAGTACTGGTTCGATCTCATTCAAACCAATTTTCGTTGCAAGTTTTTGTTGAGATCTACATCATATATTTTTTTCAAAATTTTTACTTTCTTAGTTCAAAAGTTAGATGGGGGGGACGCCCATTTTACCACTTTGGAAGCGTCTATATCTCAAACCTTACACTTTTAGAAAAAATGGTTTTAGAAACCTCAACATCATTTTAAGAGACCTATCCATAGACACCCCACACGCTTAGGTTTGAGTAAAAAAAATATTTTAGGTTTTAGTTTCATGTATGGGATGTATGTATGGGATGTGCCCCCCTTAAATATTATTTTTTCTTACTTTTTGTATCTGAATCGGAAAGCGGTGAACACAAAATACACCTACCTACCAAGTTTCAGCTATGTGATGCTTATAGTTTCAGAATAAAGTGGCTGTGACATACGAACGGACAGACAGACAGACAGACAGACTTGACGAAACTATAACGGGTTCCGTTTTTTGCCATTCGGCTACGGAACCCTAAAAATCCGGTGGCCAGATCGAGTGTAGGAAGTCTCCCCAATCTTACAAGAGATTTTCCGATTTTCCCTTTCATTTTATTTTCGTACGTGTTCTGTGTAAAGTATTAATATGATTGTTTTTAATACCGTAGAGCTAAACTCCTTAAATAAAATTTAAATTTTCAATGATTTTTATTGATAATACAGTTGATTTGCGTCTAAAATCGGTGGAACATACTTGATATGCCACTTATGGTAGAAAATGCCTTCTACGACATTTCCATCCAAGAAATCTTTTCTTTGACTTTGCCGTGGTTGGGTAAAAAAAAATCGCTTGAAAAGGTGATAAATAAAAATACCATAACAAATAATAGACTCCCTGAATCAAGGGAGATTTTCTTGCTCTAGCTACCATCATTGAAAAAGCGCCCCCCTGACAATGTCATCCGTTGGCCAGAAGATCCTTGTCGCACCGTAGATACGAGTAAGAGATACTATCTTTTTCTATTATGTATTCAAGGAGGTTGCATTTCCTACTTTTATGACACAGTTTTTATAAACAGGATGTCCTAAGGAGGGTGTACCAGCGGATGTCTTAAAGAAGCTTATTTTCTGTTAAATTTTATCGTTTAAATGTTAGTTTTATCAGAAACATACTGCATTATTAGAATACAAAAACTGGTGACACTTACATTAACAATTCGGTAAAATTTTTCTGGATAAGGCGTTGAACTTCGCTGAATTTTTCTGAACATACATAGTGGTCAAATTGATAGCCCATGGTGTCCTCTACCAGTTCTACCACTATACACCCTCTGATACGCCCTTTTTGGGACACCCTGTATTACGTAGAAACTAACTTCTAACTCGTTCTAGAAAGTTTCTTTATAACTATAGATGAATAGATAAGTTAGTTTTAATTATGTTTGTTAGTCAAACTATGTTTTAGGGTTCCGTAGTCCATCAAGGAACCCTTATAGTTACGCCATGTCCGTCTGTCTGAGGTTTAACTCGGAGACCTGAGGTACTAGAAAACGTAATTTGGCATGGATATGTATTCTTATCTCCCCGGCAAAGTGGTAAAATAAAATTTTGTTAAATATTTATTATTAGGGTCCCTCCAACAAGTAAACTAAGGCCGATTTTTTTCTCTCTTGCCGAACCCACCAATCATGTACCCTTATCGTTAAATATTAGTCAATTATTGATTATAATAGGCTAGTTTCCACTAAAAACTAATCACAATGTTGGTTGTTTCTATAATAGAGATAACGAAAAACGAATTCATTTATTAATTTAAATAAAGATTTTTAATATTTGGTTCTGAAGTTTACGCGAATATTCATTACTTAATCAGTCAGGTATCAAACGACACCCGGGAGTCGCATAAAAATGGAATTTATATTGTGTCTCGTTTACACATACTTGACGAGTTAATAAAACACACTTTTACGGATTGATTTCGCGAACGTTTATTTTTATTTAATGCCTGACGTTTCGAATGCTTTACAGCATCTGTGGTCACAGGCAGACAGACAGGCAGAGTCTGCCTGTTCGCGTTCGCGAAATCAATCCGTAAAAGTGTGTTTTATTTTTAATATTTTCAATAATTAGGTTTGTCCAAAACACGCATTTGGTCACTTCATCGTAAACGACTATCAGGGGATGTTACGTCACACCTTGTAAGATGACGGGCTTTTTCTGCTGTCATAGAAAACTCTCCATAGTATTTTGCTGTCAAAAAGACTTTCAACTTGAGAAGTGACGTCATTTAGGACGCTATGACAGTTCGAGCATTTTTGAGGCCAAAAATAAATTTTGGATATTTTGTTATTTCAAGGGAATCAAAACCTTATAAGAAAATAAAATGCATGCATACATAGTTAAGTAGAAACGGAACCCTTTGTACGCGAGTCCGACTCGCACTTGGCTGGTTTTTTTCCATTACATATAAATTTTAGTGCCTAGAACTCTTTTTAAGTGCATTTATTTTTATGCGAATTTGTAAATATTTGTAGATACTTTAAAATCAAACAATATGTAGTTCCAACGGTATAAGTTACCTATTAAACGCGATGCACTTGTAAAATAACATTTACTTAATACAATGCAATGCACGAGTACGAAATATTGAATATTAAATAGCAATGTGATCAAAATTGTTACATGAGATACTTAGTAGGCGAATTATTCAGCTTACTATCGATTGAGATCGTACCTACGTTTTTAACGAGTAGGTATATCGTAAGGTAAGAAATAATTAAGCAGTAGTAATAATATAATTAAGTCAAATGAATATTGTACAATTATCTAGTATTATTGAAACCTAAAAATTCTACACGTACAAATATATTTTACATCTCCTTTATCTTTGCTCGTATATATAAGGTGTGTCGATTAAATCTAAAAATGCAGACACCTCGCATATTACGCAGTTCTCCCCATCACGAACCAAATAGTAGATACAACTCGTGATGTAGAATAAGTAAAACTTGAATGTTGTTTAAAAAAATTAACCACTTTCAAAAAACACACTTAAAGGACTAAAATAACGCATTTCACTTCTAATTAGGAGAAACAAATACATTTGAAGTCGGTTCATGGTGTGGACAGGACACCTAAGCACATATTGCACCGATTTTAAATGAATTTGTTTTTCCTGTGGTTTTTGGAAGGCGCATTTTTTTGTTGATTTGGTTTGTAGTTGTTAGTTATTGTTTCATAAGATAGAAGATACCTGATTGAACTAAAAAAGTGACTAAAGCACCTTCTCATAAATGTAAAGAATATTTGGTAAAAACCGGTTCAGAATCAAAATCGGTTCAGCCAAACGTGAGATAATCCTTAAGACCTCCTTTTTTGAGGCGTTTTAAAAAATGAATTAGTTAGTCTTATTAACATAAAATTTGTATTTACTTAGTGACATGAAAAAAAATGTGTTGCAAGTTAATTATCAGCGTCAAATTATAGACAGTCATAGAAAAATACATTAATTCCGCCTAGGTCATAGACCTAGGTACTCTTAAGGTACCTACTACCTAACCTACCCACGGAGGTCAAAATACCTCTTTCCTATTCTGGCTGACCTACATTTGCAAATAAGATGTAAATTAATTGCTGTCTGTATCGAATCCATTCGTATTATTTTTTAAATGTTAATAAAGTAAGTATGATTAATAAATTAGATAGTTAGATTTAACATATTATGTACAGTGTTCCTGTAAAAAAGTACCTAAGTATTCTCAAGCTAGCTACACTGTTTATTACAATCTCTACATTAGAGATACGAGTATGTATTATTTCATTGATAGTATCTGATACTTATCATCTGGATTAAGTTTTATAAAAACTGCAACATAATAACTTGGTTATTTCCTATGTAAGACAGTTAACCATGCACATGCTAGCCGATGAATAATTATTTTTGTTATATTTCGTTTTGTTTGCCTCCATTTGTTGCATGTTTTAAAATATACGAATAAAATTTTTCCATATTTATCCAGTATTTTTATTCAGATTTATTTCTTAGAGACTTGAAGCTAAGATGCCTTTGGAAAGTTGACTGTTCCTTACACCGCTAACATCCCGCACAGAGCAAAGCCAAGTGAGAAACATTAACGGGTGACGTATTCCTCTTAACAGTACGATGGATGATAAATAATAGAATCTGATAAATCGAGAAACACTAGCCGAAAAGAAAGAGCTAGGCGGCTTTGTCATTAAACTGATTATCAAGTAACGGACAGTGCAAATATTGGGATTGTCCTTGCGCGCAGGAAACCCGTGCCGATAGGCGCCCACGCCCCTGCCGCCAGGGGGGCGCAACATTTTTGCGATGTTGGTTCAAGTTTTGGTGATTTAAATATTATTTACCATTTTATTACAAGCGTAAATACTAGTGTTAACACGTATTTAACGCAAAGTACTTAGCAGCATCTCAGGGAGTGATTCCGTCAGTAATTATTAAATTCTGTAAAATACGGTTTCCGAATATATAGGGAAACTGCCATTAGATGACTTGCCATCAGGTACCTACAGAGCATGAGAAAATGGAAATAGCTTTAATTTGTCATACACTGAATAGTCATTGCAAAGATCTCAACTTCTATAGTCAACAACTTTCTTAACCCAAAAAATAGCAAATAATAATTTATGAATTGTTATATAAATTGCACTTGTAAAAAGACAACTGTGAACCTGTGACAGACGAGGAATTGAACCCCGTGTCTTACGCAATCCGGGCGTATGCCTATACCACTCGGCCACCGTCACATTAACAGGCCTGTTGAATTTTGCAAGCGCTTCTTAACGCGTAGGCTGCGTGACATCATCAATGTTGTGAGATTGCTCTCACAATATCTGAAGGAAAACATTTTTACAAATATTTTAACAATCAGTTAAGATGATGAAAGCCAATTTATGGTTTATTTTTGTTTTTATAGTGTTTTGTCACCATACAAACTTAATAATATAAATTGCACTTGTAAAAAGACAACTGTGAACCTGTGACAGACGAGGAGTTGAACCCCGTGTCTTACGCAATCCGGGCGTATGCCTATACCACTCGGCCACCGTCACATTAACAGGCCTGTTAACAGGTTCACAGTTGTCTTTTTACAAGTGCAATTTATATTATTAAGTTTGTATGGTGACAAAACACTATAAAAACAAAAATAAACCATAAATTGGCTTTCATCATCTTAACTGATTGTTAAAATATTTGTAAAAATGTTTTCCTTCAGATATTGTGAGAGCAATCTCACAACATTGATGATGTCACGCAGCCTACGCGTTAAGAAGCGCTTGCAAAATTCAACAGGCCTGTTAATGTGACGGTGGCCGAGTGGTATAGGCATACGCCCGGATTGCGTAAGTCACGGGGTTCAATTCCTCGTCTGTCACAGGTTCACAGTTGTCTTTTTACAAGTGCAATTTATATTATTAAGTTTGTATGGTGACAAAACACTATAAAAACAAAAATAAACCTTATGAATTGTTATAACGCACCTAAAACAAATGTTGGTCACCCCTAGAATGGGAGAGCGGCAGGCGCGAGGCGGGCGAGTCCCGGGGAGCGAGCCACTGTCCGCCATGTCGCCGGCGCCCGCGCTGCTGCTGTCCGCGGCTCTGCTGCTGCTGGCCCTCGGTAACGTACCACCTTCGATTTCTTGCCTTTTTTACCACCCACGATATCGACCTTAAATAGATAAATAAAATTGCAGTTCCGATAGTGGTTCATAGGCATAACTCAGTCCACAAAGATATATCGCTAGCTGCCACGTCCGACACGATTCCCGTTAGAGGTATTATTACCACCACGAGGCAACGACTTTTCCGTTTCCTCTTTCTGTGCACTGCACGATACTTTAGTCGTCTAATCCTCATTTATCAGCTCAGTTTACAAATTCCTAAGGAGTAGGGACTTGTGATTAATAAAGTATGGGTCGGGAACACTTTATCAGTGTTGGTAAATGTGAAGTTGTTATTAGGGCTCGCGGAGTCATGCACGAACGTGACGTCGTTGTCGCAGCAGCTGGACCTGTTGCTGGCCACGTACGAGCGCGAGGAGGCGCCGGCGCGGCCGCTGACCGTGCGCCTCGTGTTCGAGCCGCGCCACGCCGCGCTCTCGCACGAGGGCAACATGCACGTGCTCGGGGATCTCATCATGGTGAGTCAAGCAACACTTGTTTACTTAGTCCATGCTAGAACCAGATAACAGAGTGACCTCCTCTGCACACGGAGTTAAGCAAAAGAAACCAGCAACAAGCTCAAATTACTAACGAGTTGCTCGAGGTGATGGTCAAGCAACTCGCCCATTTTATATGAGGGTCACACACGGGGCAAGTAATCAACGCGTTACCGGCCGGAAGGTGACTATTAGGCGCCTTATTTGCGAACCTGCTAAAAAGCGTCGTCACTTTAAGCAACTTGTTAATATTTAAGTCTGAAATTAGTTTTATCCGTGTGCGGAAGGGATAGTCGTCATTTCTATTATCCAGATCCTGTCTCTTATGCCTATCATTTTCAATGACACTACTGGACACTGCGACAGGAAACTCTTTACTAATATTTGCATATCTATAGCTGCACGATGAGGTATGACAAGCAGTAATATGAAGCCGATCTGTAACTTTCCAGACGTGGTCAGACCCGCGGGTCCAATGGAACGCCACAGACTGGGCTGCGACGCGCTGGTGGCGGCCACGGACCGGCTGTGGGTGCCGGACGTGGAGCTGCTC
>OY757265.1:1071996-1168763 GCA_963584085.1 Pyrausta aurata | reverse complement strand
CTTATGTTTCTCTAAGTAATGTATAGACTTGCATGATCACCACAAACATTGTAAAACTTTTGAAAAGAGGCATTGACAATAGTGACTGAGTTTGTTGCTCAGCTTCTTCTCAGCACTAGCCCACAATTGTCCCGAAGATGTGGTAGGGCCTATGTTGGGATGTATATAAGTGCCACCAGTGGGTCTATTTTATATGCAAAAATAAACGACTTTTATGACTTTTGCTTTAAGACCTTGCTTTGTTACAAAATAAATAGCTACTGTCTTAGTTGGTCTGTCCACCCTCCCAAAAGCTCGATTTAGCTCCTGTTGGATGTTGACTTTTAAGATAACTCTTTATTGCACATAAAATTAATTTACAAATTCGTTTAAAGGATTGTACATTACAATTGAGGCGATCTTTTCGGTTTAAGCGATCTCTTCCAGACAACCTTTGGGTATAGAAATTATATTGGACTTATAAGTAAGGTAGAAGCATAAAAAATACTCACTTATCCAAAACCTTTGCATCAGCACCTTTATTCATCCTAGCCATGTCCAAATGTATGTATTGCACAGCATGCTCAGGCGGTAGAAACTGGTTCAGATATTTTATAGCATTACTAATCACGTCACTAAGAAGTGACTCATGTTTTTTCTTCTCTCTCTTTTTCACTAAATTGACAAACATAATAGGGGATCCGTAGCGACGCATTAGGTTGTTCAAGTGTTTCGCCGGGATTTCCGCAAATGGATCACTGAGGTCTATGGATATAGCTGGTTTGGGCACCATCTTTGAGACATCTTGTGACCAATAGCTTGGAATGGATCCTCTCATTTGGACAAATGCACTGAATCTGGAACATAAAAATAATGTGTTTTTCTTAATGAAATACATAGCCCAGAACTTCTGGTGATAAAAATCAAGCAATAGGACCGAGTGATAAGTATACTTAGTAAATAACGATACTTAGTAAGTAACGATTTTGGTCTACATTTCTTTTGGGTACTGCTAAGGAGTGGAATTCGCTACAGGCAAAAGTGTTACCTAAACTACAATTTGGATATTTTCAAGTAGAGAGTGCAACGACTGTTACTAGTCAGACATGGTCCATCTTAGACTACATTGTCACGTGACGTCAGGTCCAATCGTGGACAAATTACTGGATGATAAATAAATAAAAATACCTGCCAGACTTAAATGAAGAGACCATAGAGTCATGGACTATTTGTTCAGTCTCCACCTCATTTGCAACATCACCGTGCATATTGGCTCCCCTCTTCAAGAACCTGGTGCCAGCGTATCTGTTACTTCTTCTAGCAATCAGAGTCAGGTAAACCGGCCTCCCAAAAATGTTGAGGTTACTCTGCTCCACGAATCCATGGACAATGTAGAGAATCCAGTCAGGGTGGAGGTGCGAGTGAACTGCTGATAAGAGGTGGCTGTTCCATACAAAACGCCATTCTGGGACAGTGCGCATACCTATGTCTAATCTTTGTGACGATTGCCTGGAAATCGAAACGCATGATAATTAAAGATAAATTGATAAAATGCCTCGCAGATTTATAGGACACTGTCTGTCTCGTAAACAAAAGAATGTTGATGAAAATATCCGTGAGGGGTTAACTTCAAATTAGATTGACTCAGATAAACATTATTTACCCAGTTTTTTCTTCTCTCTGTTGCAACTGCTTCTTCCAAGTTTCAAATATGTCTTCGTCATCATCATTCCTAACACAGATGCACTGTTTTTGTGCTTCATCACTGGAATGTAAGGACTCGTACACGGCTGCCGTGACTGGTTTTGGAAAGAGGACAGGAGCTAATTGTCTTGGAGGAGCCATATTCATTTGCAAAGTGTGAGTGATATCATAACTATAGCTGTAATAGAAATTAGTGGACAAGTCCACGGCCTGGAACATTTTCAAATATCTTTGCTCATCAGGATGATGTGGCTTGCTCACGTCACTTGGAATGTAGATCATAGATGTGTCTTCAATTTTGTATATGGAATGGGAGCCAATGACAGCAATTTTTCTTCGTTTTGTTACCAATATGATGTAATATCCTTCTAGGAATCTGATGAAGCCTAGAATAGCAGAATTGAATATTATTAATATATTTAAAAAATATGTATATAGAGAAATCTGAAATAATACACACAACTGAAAATTATAGGGTCTTACCAACAATACCAAAAGCAGATACAAGTTTATTGAATCCAGCATTTCTTCCACTCCTGTTTCCAAAGCCAATCATGTTCAGAAGCTGGTGAATTTCTTGCTTATTGTACTCAACTTTGTCATCAACTAGAATCAGTTCTTTGGGATCCGTCCTATCTATTTTGAGCACTCGAAATCTGGTTTGAGTGTTGTTTGACCCTATTAAGTAAAATCTCTGGAAAAACAATCAAACTGATCAATAAAATGACACAAAGATTTGATTTATCATT
Organism: Pyrausta aurata; assembly: GCA_963584085.1. Lineage (NCBI taxonomy): Eukaryota > Metazoa > Arthropoda > Insecta > Lepidoptera > Crambidae > Pyrausta > Pyrausta aurata. The sequence goes on along the minus strand of OY757265.1, from coordinate 1,166,331 downwards.
GGTTCAGACTTAAGCTGAGGACTTAAGTAATTCGAATCAAGTTTACACCTGTTTACAGGTTCCAGTCCAGCCTCTTCTTTGTTAAAACATTGTGATTTACTTAGAATAATATTCTAAGGTAATTTAATTATGCACCAATTGTAATTCTGTATGTGTTCCGGTCATAAATTAATTAATAATACGATGCATACAGCAATGCTTGTATGATTGTTCTTAGTCGCAAGAAAAAATAACTGATATAGCTACAATATCACCAGCATAACTTGCTAAAACCTTACCAGTCGGAAAGATAGAGCACTTTTTACAATAAAGAACGTCTAAAATACTTACTGCTTTGGTTTCATACAGTGCAATTCTCTGTATTGAACTTATAATAGGGTGGAACATCAGTTTGTGTTTCGACATTTTGGAATGGCGAATATTCTGGTTTCTATTGTTTAATTATTCTTCAACGGTGATTTCAATAGACAGAAAACTACCGCATTATTTTCACAAGCAAGTGCCATAGGTCTATCTAGCTATTTATTTTATATAAACAACAAACAAAAAACACCAAAGCAACTGCAAGCAAAGTGACAAATGTCACTATCAGCTGACTGTCAAGTTGACTTTTTGTTTTTTTACCCCTTTCAAACTTTAGCACACTGGTGTTTGCTTTGCCGCTCGCTCGCTAGAATCTCTGAAATCAAAAAAAAACAGTGTGATGGCGATGATGGCGAATTGGCAAATAATGGTGATGCTGCGCTGCGATGGTATTGTAGCTATTTGTTAGTAGCTCTAGGCCAGTTATAAATAGTACTATTGCAGTATTTTTAATAGGAATATACTATTAACTAACAAAACAACACCACATCACCTCACTCTTCATCTAAGATCACTGGGGCCGCAGCTTAGAAGTAAGTAGATGACCAATATGATTTTGGTCATTGACTATTCCATTAGTACAACCAGTAAGGCTATTTATGACCGCTTACGCACTTTACACCTTTCGATAGCTCAAAAGTTGTAAAAAGACGGACAAGTGATTTCTTCAGTAACATGGCCAGGGTCTGAAGTGCCCACCTCAGTGTCTGAAGACGGAAGTCTTCAATCAGTGTTGTATACCAGTAATGAAATGACATACGGATCCGAAACGTGATTTCTATTTCTAACTATATGCCTCATAAAGAAGCTCAAAATCACACAACGAGGGATGGAGAGGGCTATGCTAGGCAGAAATGTTCTAGATTTGAGACCCTTCGACCAAAGGCGTAGTGTAGGACGTCCACCAACAAGATAGACAGACGACTTGTAAAGATCGCGGGATCACACTGGATGCAGGCCGCTCCACACACAATCACACAACCGGTTGCTGTGGAAAACCGTGGGGGAGGCTTACGTTCAGCAGTGGACGTTATTTGGCTTATAATGATGATGATGATGGTCAGGGTGCTCAAAGTATAAAAGGTGGACTTAACGCCATATGGTAATCCCTATCAGTCATTAAACCTTTGGGCTAAGCAGAAATGATTGTGGGCCGAAATCTTTCAAAAAATATTTACGCGTCAAATAAAAAAGCAACTTCATTATGAAAATAAAGCAAGGCCTCAAAAAGCATAGCAAGGCTCGCCGCGCGCGCTGATGTTGTTGTGACGCGTTGATGTCGTTTGTTTGAACAAAGAATCGATCGCGTGCGGAAATCACTTTCTTTTCGTTACGCTGCGCATGGGAAGACTTCTGTCTTTATCTTGAAGGTTTTTATGTTACAAACTAGTTGTCCCGGTTGATAATATTGTTAAATTTATGTCAAGTTATTAAAATGTAAACAGCAACTCTGTATTTACTTGTGTAGGAACTTAGAACAAAACTTTAAAAACTTGATGGTTGTACAATATTTTTAACACTCACAGTGTCATATTTTATTCTTAAAAGATGAAATATGAAACCAAAAATTGCGCACGGGCGGGACTCGAACCAACTTCCAACGGTAGCTCAATTGAAAGAGCAGTTGGCCCGGTTAGCCAGAAAGATGCTGGTTCGAGTCCCGCCCGTGCGCAATTTTTGGTTTCATATTTCATCTTTCAACTTTAAAAACTTTACACAAATAATTGAAATGAAAACGAAATTAAAATATATTCATTTCTATAACAAAAAATTTAAATACAGCTATGCAGAGGTGGCTCTTTCTTATAAGTAAAAATATTAGATTAACTACGAGTGTAAGGATATTTTCTATTGCGTGATCGATAAAAAGTGTAGTGCATTGCGGAAGTATTAAGCTAAGTATACTTAGTTAATTATTTGACAAATATGAATATTATCGTTGGTACAACACGGACTTCGATAATACCATTTGATTGAGCATCAAGAGGATGCTTACTAGGTGCTTTTGAATGAGTGAAACTAAGAAGGAAGTTAATCAATTAAGTATGCCTCTTCATTGAAGCCAACTGGTTCAATTTGATTCAGTTAATTAATTCATGTGTGTAGTTATAGTGTGTCCGTAGGTAGGTCAACCCCTTTGCTCGTGGGTAGGGTGACCCTTTCGTCTTTTAATACAGATAACAAACTGTTTCTTAATACATATTGAAATGCAAAATGTAAAGGTGTTTTCTGTTGTTTGTGTGAACTACTTTTGATAGATACATTATATATTTTGTGCATAGAGCTCGTATATTGAAAGTATAGAAACCTGACAACTGACTAAGTTGTATGTATTTAAATTCATTTATTCACTTCATAATATAACAACAGTCAATTATGGTTAATTGGTTACTTTATGACATCTACTAGGTATTCGTGAATCCGAATATCCGCTTAATCTAGCGGATCCTATATAAAATTGTTATAAGTTTTTATTGTTCCCTACGAAGACGCGATCAACTGCTAGATTAAGAACTAATTAGATTCTTCTCTGGATTATCCTGATCGAATCGTATGTCCGATGTTGTCTTTGGATCTGTTTCCACAGAGTTCTTTGTATGTTTCGACATAATGCACATAATTTTTACCCCCGACGCAAAAAGAGGGGTGAGAATCGAACGTGTCTATCTGTGGTATCATAGCTCCCAAACGGATGAACAGAATTTCGTTAAGTTTTTTTTGTGTCATAGCATAGCAGTTAGCACTCATAGCATAGATAGTTTTATCCCGCGTGTTCTTCTAGACATGTTTCGTAAAGTAACTGTTCAGCAGTTATTTAATTTGCGACGAGAGTTTTTATTTATTTACATCGTAATGAAAAAAATATTATGAAATAAAATTTGCATCTTTGTAATCGATGTACATCCTTAAGAACAGAGATTACTTAAATCTTCAGGTAAGAATTTAGGCAACTACGACATAATATTTGTTATTGTTTCTCACTGCAGCAGCTAGTATGATGACTGAGTTTGTTCCAGAGCGCATCCAGTGTTACCTTTCGGATTTGGCCTCATTGTCTGAGTTCTCGATCCGTCTTTCTGTGAGCACATTCTTTATTCTTGATGTTCTCGTAGATTTTTGACATAAATTAAAAAAGTTGATTTATTTTGAATTCGAATATGACTATTGCAGAAGCAGGTCTGTGCTAACGGTCTCTTGAACAGGCAGGCCTCCACTTCATGCGTGTTTTAAGAGGTTTTGCTTGGAGCGTGAAGAGGGCCACATTGTCTGCGGGAGGCGTCAGTGCGCATGCGTGGGGCGCAACCTTCGCAGTTGCCAGCCTACGCACTTTCCTTTTGAGCCGGGAGGACTAGGTGTTTGTTTGAAATGGGAGCTTTTTTTGAGCGTGGGAACGAACCGTTTTGTTGGGAGTTGTTATAAAGCATTCTGAGGGACAGCGGACGTATGACCAAGAAACGCATCCGATTCATCAGGTATAAGAGGCCTTTTTAAAGAACAAGTTTTTTAGACATAGATTAGTAATTGCTGTAGGCGTTCAAATCACGTCAAGATTGGAAAGGAAGAAGAGCTTCTAGCTAGGGATATTTTTGAGCAGATTGACGGCCCGTTCTCAGTAAATAGGTCTACGTTACTATCATTGACTAGCTAGAGCTTTTATACACCTCCACTTACATAAACTTCTCATTTGAGTCTTATCAACCTGGTGTTTACGAAACTACTATCACAGAAAGACGGTTTTAGCGCGTTTTCGTAGTAACGTAACCCATTTCTCTCTAATCGCTCGGCATGCAGTGCGCCAGAGCTTACGCGATTAAGAGATCGGTCGCGCTCGCGGGTGGGACCGCGCCGCAGCCTGGCAAGCCGCTCTACCAGTCCACTCCGCGCCGCCACGCCGACCGCCGCGTCCCGCCGCGCCACCCTCGGAAACCCATCAATTAACCATGACTCGCACTCGCACCACGCCACTCAACACAGTGTCCCTATAATTGTTTATGTGACAAACTCGCCTGCGACGCCAACCGGTCCGGAGGCTGTGCCGGCCCCGCCGAACCCACGGACTACGGAGGAATGCGGTAATTTTAACTACTGCGGAGCCGGGCACCGTTCACTGTTAGGGATCGACGGATTACAGCCCACAATAAGGTGAGTTTAACTCGCAACCTCTTTTGAATAACGAATACGATACTACATCTCGAACGTGCAGTTTGAACCGGTTCCATCTACATATTATACTCGATATTTATGTAAACTGTAAACAAAATCTTAAACGCTTAATAAGCGTAACTAAACTGCTCCCCGAAATATGAGTTCAATAAGCTTTCGTAACTCGTTATGAACTCTACATAACCGGACGCCTTTAATGATTTTCGTGAGCGCTTGGCAAAAAAGTCGTAACTGAAAAACGTCTGTGAAATTGACTGGCGTAGAGTTTAATGTGACGGCGCATTATTTAATGCTTACATCTTCGGTGGCACATGGGACACATGTATCGATCCTCTAAATACTGGTAGGCTGCTTGTCTGATATAGAGTCTGGTTTTGGATTCCTTTGGTCGACTGCGAACACATTCGTATTCGTATCTCAAAGATCCGGCCAACGCCCTGTCAAAATGTATACAAAAACAGAAATAAAACCAGAAATAGACAGACACTCAAATAAACTTTATAAACATGATAGATAGATATGTAAGACATCACGTTGAATGCAGTAACTACGTTGCCTTTTTGGGTGATATAATAGTGTTATGGTAGCTCTATTGTTAATGCAAATAGAATTAAATAAATAAAATAAACAATGATTAGCCATGACGATGGACAGTAAGTTTCAATGTTTCACAGCTTTAGTATAATTATAGTTTTTTTTTGTAAAGCCAACTAGTGTTTATTAGCGTTAAATTAGCGTTCAAGAAACATGACATAACTTTATTTGTAAATCAGAATTTTATATAATTTATATAATGAGTTAAATCGCTTTCAGTATCGAAGTGCAAACAGGTACCTACCTACATTTCTATACTCGATACGACTTGCGACTTCTAAATCGAATCAAACTATGATAATGATTTCAAGATTGATTTAACCACACACTATTTCATGGCAATTATGTACATAAATGATAATGAATGCTATCTAACTTAAGCTCTACGAAACAAAACATAAATGTAGAGCCTTTTCGATAGTGTCTTGCGCGCAAAATTGTTGGTATTGGTACTTAGATCCATTAATCTTATATCAGGTACTTTTTACGGTTATAGGTTTACGACCATGTAACTAATAATAAATAAAACACGAGGAATTCTATTGGGCCCAAAAATGATCCCCAAGCTTTGAATGGCGGAGTTCTTTCTATCTGTTTTCAATTTCTCACGAACGAGGACATCGGACGGAATACCAGAATATCTATTGTCGTTTTTCAATCCGATTTCTTCGCGGTCATTATCATTACATTCCGCTATTAAGCCAAAGATATTAAGATCAACTATTCCACGGTGTTATGTAAGGCATTTATAATGTAAAAGTAAAAATATTCAAGTGTATTAGTGGACGGTGGTTATAAGTTATAATATTGTTGTTTTCCAGCATTAAGTAAGGAATCAATAAGGTAACTCTACACAGGGCCGTATTTTTTGTGGGATAACTTCTAAATAATGACTACAAAATATTGTATAAAAATATTTTTGGGGTTAAGGGTCAGTATTTGTTATTGCTGCTCATCATTTACTAATCGCCATGAAATTTTATGTATGATATGTAAGGCTATCTAGATTGACCCGGACAAAGTTGCGTTTTCTGTCATTTATACAGGACACATTTGATAACTAAAGAAATACGTCAGTATGGATCAAAGGTATGGTGTTATCGTATCTCAGAAATTATGTGCCTATTTTGTAACTAAACAAACTAAATAAAAGTTAAAAGGTTAAGTTAGCCTGTAAGCATCCCACTGCTGGGCAAAGGCCTTACCTCAAATATGAGGTAGTATGAGCCATAATACTCCACCACGCGGGCTCAGTGCGGATTAGCGGAGGGGTGTTTGCAAGTTTAAAAAAAAGTTAAAAAGTTAAATAAAAGTACTTAAAAGAATAATCTGCTCTACACAATATAATCCCACATTTATTGGAATCCGTATATAAAAATAGAGCCCTATGTGCGCGTAGTTTGTGCTAACTATGGGCTATGAATATAGGAATCTTGAGGGTTTGACTTATTTGTAAATTTTCAAAGTTTCTTTTAATCTCTTCTGTGTACCTTTAGTTCTGAGGGTTTGACTTACGTTCGAGTAAAACGCTTGTTTAATAAAAAAACAACTACATCACTTGGTTATGTAACGTGCAGTTTTCTTTACGGTCCATTCACATCTAAATTTAAATAAGTCACGCTTAGTTTATTCAAACTAAGTAACACTCGCGCTTTCTGCAAAGTGAACCACCCTTTGTGTCGGCCGCGTTATCTGCATGTTGACAATACTGAACCGGGTTATTGCCAGCACTTTGGATATTGTACGAAAGTTATCACAAAGTGAGGGCATTTCAAGCAGATCCTTTGTGCTCGCCTCGCTTTGGGTGGACGGTATCTTGTTATTGTCTCATAGAGGTTTAACTCGTCAAGTATGTGTGAACGAGACACAATAGAAATTCCATTGTTATGCGACTCTCGAGAGTCGTTTGATCCCTGACTGATTAACATCCAATATTCTGGCGTTAGTGACGATACAGGTACACAATTTATTCCCACATCTCGTAATTTGCGATTGACTAACACATATTTTTATACGAGGATGAGAAGTCGTGTTTACCGAAAATAATATAATTCCACAAGCCCAAGCCCACAAGCCCACAAGATCTTCCTTGCCGCTTTAGAGATTCTTTTCAATGAAATATTTATATCGGTCTTCCAAAGAAGAGTTAAAGTTTCAGAGCTTTGGCGAAGCTGTGCACACCGTATATTCTGGATTCAATTGCACTATTTGAAACGAAAATATTTCTCTTAGTTGAGATTTTGAAAGCCAAAAACTGAGTTACTGATTTTTATTGTTATGTACTTACATAACAAAATAGATGTATACAGGGTGTTATTGCAAGGGGGTGCCAAATTTTTGGAGATGAATGAGACCTTCAATATGAACACTTTTACTATGGGGTCATGGTCAAAGTCTTAAATAAAATTTCAGGGTCCCCATACAAAATCAGTCACCTACATTGACAATAATGTATGGAGAGGCAGAAAATAAAATTAATAATTGAACGATGGTCCCATAGTAAAAGTTGTTAATATTGATGGTCCCTTTCACCTCCAAAAATTTGGCACCCCCTTGCAATAACACCCTGTATTGATATAACACCTAAAAGAATAAGTAATCATTTACGCGTAATGATACTAAACAGCACCTATTTACTCTAGTCTTACTAGTTCTATCTAGTAAAAGTAAATTAGTTATTTCAATTCATAAATGTTTGAAGCTAATAAGTAATACACATTTAAACGCAACCCAAGATGCATTAGAGGTGATAATTTCCTTTTAAACATCCGGTCTCCGGTGCAGCAGAGATTTAATAACTCCAACGAAGTAAGGGGTTGTTTAATTGGTGGCGTGAAAGAATAGTCCAAGGCCTCAATTCTAACGTTATTCGAACTTTTCCGTGTGATTATTCGACTACTAGTTTTGTTCACCGTTTTAACTAAAACACTACCATATGAAGGAAATCGAAATGCAAAGATATCGTGACGCTGATAAAGCAAAAACTGTATTTATTTAAAAAAATCTTTCATTATTTTTTTTTCGAATGCGAACTGCATGAGAATTGAGACCCTGTTCCCTGTTTAGAAGTTTGCTCGGTCTCATCCAGTCGGTCTAACGAGCGTCACCGCACCCGCTAACGTACTACAGCCTGCAGACCGCAGAAGCGGGGAGCAGCATGGGGGTCGGCTAACAAACAATGGTAGTACTGCCAATCTGGAAAGCACTCGTTTGTAGTGCTTGAAAACATTGGTACGACACCTAGCAGTTATAAGTAGTTTTGATTTGTCGTCAAACTCTAACTGAACGAGAATAATCTTCGCGCTCTATGAGTTATCTTGAGGTGTATTTAACTCTGAAGTTTACGCGAATGATCATTACTCAATAAAACACACTTTTGCGGATTGATTTCGCGAACGTTTATTTACAGGCAGCCAGAATGCTGTAAAGCATTCGAAACGTCAGTCCTTAAATAAAAATAAACATTCGCGAAATCAATCCGTAAAAGTGTGTTTTATTGTGTATTTAACTCATTTATTTAACAAATAGCTTTTGCCCGCGACTTCGATCGCGTGGACTTCTTTTACGACCTCACATTAGAAACCTCAAAAATTGTACCCTATATGTTATTCTGATGTATAAGCTATATTGTGGTAAAGTTTCATTCAAATCCATTCAGTAGTTTTTACGTGAAAGAGTAAAAAACATCCATATATCCATACATCCATACTTACAAACTTTCGCCTTTATAATAGTATAGTAGGATCTATCTGGGGGCGTATTGCGATCCAACTTAATCCGTTCAATTCCGAGGCAGTTCAATTCAGACTCAGTGTAAACGAATATTATCAATTTAATAATATTATAATAAAACTACAATGGTATGAATATTAATCTTTATATTGTTATATTATAGTAATATTATCAATATAATGCGAAATTGCAATAATAATTGCTAATTTGACAGTAAATCAGAGCGTTTTATCTGTCAAAACTGCATCGCAATACGCCCCCTGTTCCTTCATGGACGCAAAATTCGTGAACCTAGGAGCATAAAAAGCAACAATAGAATTCTTGACTAACTCCTTAACTCCTCGTTAGATTAAATTAAATAATATGTAGCGTTGAGTAGTTCCATACCTCATCATAAAGTGTATTAACGTAGGTAGATATAATATTACTGACGAAACTTGTGACTCCGCTTACGAGGCAATTTTCCTCCGCTTTCGAAGTTTTACAGTTTCGCTTAGATATTACAATGAACATTAAACTTACTAAAGCTTTGTTAGGAAAGCTGGTAAACTACCAACTAGCCCAGCATACTATCGTAATGCTAATATTAATTTTGGGATGAAAAGGATATTGACTAATCGGAAAACATTAATTTTATTTTTACAATTAAGGTGTTGGAAAGTGGACAGTAGAGGTATAATGTTAAAGAATACGTATGGCTTATTTATAACATAACATGGCCTTTTTCACAATGTCCTAATATGTTCTGGTTACCGTTGTCTGTTAAATACAATGACTGTCCATTATTGAACTATTCGTTGGTATGTCGATGGTGAAACAGGCTCAAAAAAATTAAACACAGTCACGTAATCTTTATAGCGCTGCGCTAGCCATATTTACGCTGTATTCCATCCATGTGAAACAATTTAAAAATCTAGCAGGCTAGCTAGACTAAATATAGCGATGTTTACAAGAGGCGCTCGCGTGCGGCCCGCCTGAGATTAAAATTCACACCACGTAACGGTGCCGTGTGTGACTAGCCTAACGATTAACAATCTGTTTTTTCGTGCCGGTGAAAAAGTAAAAAGCCGGCTATGCGCAATTCTTAAAAGCAAATAGAGAACTGTGTCGCTCGAATAGCCTTAATTTGATGGTTTCCGTTTTTCGAGTTCCATAAGTAGGTACCTAATAAATATTTTTTTCCCAAGTGCCAGTCACGAGCAATTTGTCCAAAGAAATTAGTTGACGCAAACTATTTAGGACACAGATTAGCATGTTCTATCCAGGTTATGTACTTTGAGTGTACCTAGCATCTAATAATAGTCCCCCTAGCCGATTTCGATTACGGTGGCCAGTCACAACGACTAACCGACTGCGCGGGACATATTATAGTGCACAAGTGTGTGCGCAAACACAGGTGCACTCTCAATTCCTTTCACTCTCATAGCCCGATGGGACAGCAATCTGACACGACCGGAGAGAGATCAGGCGCAGGATCAACGGCTTTCCGAGGCACGGGGGTGAAACATCGCCAACTCCTAAACTCCGGGCTACCCTGAGAATTTCTGAACAGAAAAATCCAGGTTCATATTTTTTGGCCCGACCCGGGAATCGAACCCGGGACCTCCGGCGCAGCCGTCGCGTCGCTTTAAAATGTGACCCTCTCACCGCTGCGCCACCGAGGCAGTTGACCCAGCATCTACTTATGTAAGGAAGACAGCAAGTCAAGCTGCGGTATCTTATGCTGTTGGAATAAGGGTTATTTTTTAACAAAAATGTATAGTCTGATGAGCTAGCGACTGTACCTAAATTACCAAAATGTGAGTAACAGGATAACTGAGTGACAATACCTAATGTGGGCTAATTAATCTACCTATTTGTATCAAGAAACAATCCTATTAAAATCAGCTGAATTTAAAGAAGTGTTTATATTTTTTTACTCCGTGTGCGTCACGGCTAGTGATCACAACACCGCGGTACACAGACTGAGTACATACCACGATGCTAATGTGCGAAGGGCCCAGCCCTTTGTTTCGCCGGCACTGGGAAACAAGCAATTAGTGGCATTATTGCATTTGCTGTAACTACATTCCCACGGGTGCATCGTTCTAGCTACTGATATAAGCCAGAATTATGAATAGACTAACAGCAAAAAAGTGTCTGAATGTAATTTTGGTAGCAGTAGATAAAATAAAGGTAAGAGGCTTTTGTTTAGACTTTGCTTAAGGCTGCAGTACCTTTTCAAGCATACAAAAGTGATAATATTTTTGGAATTGTATATTATCTATGGGCTACGGTCCAGTCACATTTGTTTATTGCAATAATATAGCATGCGATGACTGTATCCAGTCTGTAATACCGAATATAAATGAATAATTAAATAGGCACGGTTGCATCATACCATCTTACTTAATTTAACCTAACTGTTTCGTATGGAGTTAACAAGGAGGCTTTGTTTAGGCTTTGCATGCAGTACCTTTTCAAGCATGTAAAAGTGATAATATTTTTGGAATTGTTTATTAATTTTATTATCTAATATCTATGGGCTACGGTCCAGTCACATTTGTTTATTGCAATAATATAGCATGCGATGACTGTATCCAGTCTGTAATACCGAATATAAATGAATAAATAAATAGGCACTGTTGCATCATACCATCTTACTTAATTTAACCTAACTGTTTCGTATGAAGTTAACAAATTTGCTGTTTAGTTGATGGTGCTGGTGAGCTTCAGATGTTCAACGAATTAAAAATAAATTGCGAATAAACCGGTATTGTCGTTATGGGATAAAACAGCTGTATAATAACAATCAAATATTTGCTCAACCCGTAAAATTGTTTGTAAAATTTAATTGCGCGTGCGAATCGCTGCGACCTTCAGTTGTTTTGCGATTAACCATTTTGTGAATCAAGTCTGACTGAAACGGTCTGCGAGGCATTCACAATGATGCACCTCTGACTTGCTAACGTCCATGACCTCAGCCTCTGCCATTATCGCATAGAAATAACGGAACGGAAATTAAATTTGGACTACACTGCAACATAGTTACGTTTAAACTATTATGGAATGACCTAAAATTGTGAATAGGCCGTTTTCTATGCGACGCGATGCTCTACCTACTCTGAAGTGGTGTAATATACTTACAGCGTGTGTGTGTGTGTGATACGAGTAAATAATCAATGATTCTACAGAGTATAGTCTCTAAGTCAAGGAGTTGGTCATTGTACTCCAGTATATATAGTAATTCAAAGTTATAATCCCTAGTCAATGTATATCAAAATTGCTAACTCGTCGTAGTAAATGACAATGTACTCATTTGTTTGCAATACATTTCTGGTTCGATTTATTTTGTTTGAAAAATACATTTATTGTTATTTTTATAGGATTTTAGAATTGATTACTGGTCACTTAAAGGACCTATACTTAAATTTTCTACTCCTATTACAGGCCAAACTCTTTATAGTATAACTAGCTGTGCCCGCGACTTCGTCCGCGTGGAATAGTGACTTTGGGTAGAATTTTTAATTATTTAGGCTTATGATTTTACAAATAAGATACTTAAGTATAAGTACTTATAAGTACGCAAGATATAAAGTATTTATTTATGGTAATTAAAGTAAATTTTAGAACTCACTTATCATTAAAATTGGCCATTGTTAGCAATGAATTGTAAAAGTTTAGGTTTTATATAAAAAACATAATAAGTATTTAAGAAAAATAGTGAGACTTCGTCTAAGACAACCATGGCTCAACTATACTATATAACTATAACTGTACTAACATTTTACTTTGTTGTGTGGAAAAAATGGATCTAAATATATATTTTGTTAAATTTTGGCAAGTACCATAAAGTAAAGTACCAAAATTTCATTAAATTTATACAAACCAATGTGGAGGAAACACTACACATTGAATTAAAACACTTAAAGATTAATTTCCCACACATTCAGCATCCGTGGTCACAGGTAGACCAAGAAACTACCATCGCTCATTAATATCTATTGACGTTCCTAACCACCCAGAAAAAGCTTATTGTGTCTTGAGATCTTGCAGTATGAGATGTTGCTTAGGTTGGTCTAAACATAATTATGAAGTGGTTCTTTGTTACATAAATAAATATAAATAAATCAGCTATTTATATTCTATAATCTGCATGCCTATACTAATTGTTGATTCACCGATGTAGAAGATGCCACAGTCACATTCCTGTCTGTACTCCCCTGCATCTTGGAGAGGTATGTGATGTGTGTGACACTTGAAAGGTGGTAAAAATTGGTTAATCTTGTTCAATTGTAGCGGGTTTGGCACGGGGTATGCAACAACCTTCCTTACATGTTGACAATCAGCAGCCAGGTTTTGGTTATCATTGCTGCCCCTTGCTCTCTGAAACAAAGTTTTTGTCGTGATAGCTATGTATTGGTGGCATTTCTAAAGACTGTGAGGCTAAGGTTATGATCTGGATAAGAAATATTGTTTATTGTCTGCCTCAATTTCTGAATTATCTGTATATGAACTGTATGAGAGTAGATTTTCCAAATTCAAATGGAAGAAACTCTTCAATTCTTTCTCTGGAAGAAAAGCTTCACTTCTCATTAATTATTCTGCAATCCTACCAGTTGAATTTTTGGATGATTAAAGTTTAGATGAATAGGAAAAGCAGTAGGTAACATACTGGTGGGTAAAATTGTAAAAGTGATATCTAGGTACATACCGTTAATAAAACTTTGGTGTTACATTATACAGGTGATGGTCAGCAACAACAGGTGATACTGGAGAGACCATTGCAACACATCAGTGTCTACTATCACTTGTGGCTTAATCCTTCACATGTGGCGTTGTTGCTCCTCCTATTATTTACACAGGCAATTTTCCATAATTTCCATGCTTTCAATCACAGATGAATATTAAATATTTAATACTTTGTTTTATTTTGATAGATTGAATGACTTGACATTTGTTTGACAATGACTTTAGACATCAGCTATTTGTATCTGTGTACAATGGTTTATGGTTGAAAAAGTGACACTTGGCGCGTTTCGTTCTACTGAAGTTTGTTTTTAATATTTTTTTACATCGCACGGCAACTTTTATTTACAGGCATTGTAAGTATCCTAAATGTTGCTCGATAGTTTAAGCTACCACTGTTCAAAATTTCATTAAAATTGGTCCAGTCGCTTCGGAGTTTATCCCGAGCAAACAGACAGACAAACAGAGAAATAAGAAATTCGAAAAAAATCTAGATTAGTGCTATTGCACTTCTTACACCCCCCTGACTCGGTTTTAAGCATTTTCTTTTATTGTACAGAAATTCGACCTCTACAATTTTATTATATGTATAGATAATAACACTGTGTTTTCTTTATCCATATTTGTACATGATTCGTTTTAACCAAATCTGCAAACTGAACCCTGTAAACAGGTAAAAACATTATCCGAACCGATTAACTTCTTTGATGTTTTCGATTTCAATTTCATTAAAAACTTCCAGCTTTGAAATTACGGACACTCCCCAAAGACCCCCGGGATGCTTTCAAAAGTTCGAACCCAACTCGTGCAAATGCCGGTAAAATTGTATAAATAGTATAAAATTAAACATTAAAAAAACTTATAAACATCTCTAGGATATCGATACTATTTGGAAGAGAAACTGTGCCTAATATCGTTTCAACTGAGAAAGGAAAACTACTCGTCAAATAAGTGACAAGGAAATTTTAAATATTATTTGCTTTCATACATAATGGTAGAGTATGGCGCAGGACATAATTTACTTTCAAAGATTTTTAATTTCATTTGAATTTGTGCCATCTTTAATGTTGTGCACTCTTAGCACAGAATATATAATAGTACTAGGTACATATTCTTGCGCTATGTTGGCTCTATGGAAGGATGGCTATTATAGACACGGTCAGCATCATAAACTGCTGAACACTTATTTATTAGATCAAATTAGCAAGATCTTTGATTGCAAGAGATTTCTAAAGAGTATTAACGACTGGCTACTTTCACGAAGTCTTCTCTATGCATGCATTGAACTACAATTACTAGCGTATGGAATTGACATCACGCATAAATTTCGTGCTCCATGTATTGACGCCACTTGTCCATCAACTGTATCATGTTCGACAGTTAAATTTCAAGGAATACGTCACAATTTTGTTATAAAATTGCGACACATTCCTTGCTTGGCAAGAACATTCCTTGCTTGGCAAAAAGCGATGCTATGCTTTTTATTTTTATTCTATGTGACTTGTGATACTGATGTGGCCGGTATTTCTACCTAAGTACCCATCCATGAGACTATGACCCAGTATCAACCCATTGGTCAGCTGCAGAGTGGCCAGGCAGTAGGCCAGTGCATACATTCCCGTTGAGGGAGCTGCGAGTGAAGTTTATGGCTCCAAGCGGATCCAGGGCATGCCACGCCTCTGTCGCGTTCGTCTGTCCCATTGAGCGAGTCAGCTATAGCTTTAGGGCTAGAGCTAATTTTAATTCTTGATCACTTCTGCTCTGAGTAAGTACATGAATTTACCTATTAATTCTTGATCACTTTCTGAGTACATCTATATACGATTACTGTACTCACAAAAGTTTCCAAAGAATAAATAATTAATATCTTATTCCTACAATATCACATTACTACGAGTAAATGCAGTTAAATTAAATAACCTCCTTTTGTTCAAAGTAGCTAAGGGCAAAAAGATAAAAGCTATATTTTTTATCGACTTCAAAAAAGGAGGTTCTCAGTTCGACCGGTATGTTTATTGAATATTGTTACTTTATTTTTAGAAATGGATAACGCCTATTTACATTTTTCTTTTAACATAAACCCTATAACTGAATCACAGCCCCCAATTTAGCGGTCGCTAACCAACTAGGGTTGGGTTTGTGACCGGTAATTTACGAAATGTGTAAATTAACAAAAACACGTAATTTACTCGGTAAAATTACCGATGACCGGGAAAATACTCAAATGGTTTCAATTAATTAAAATTAAATGGATAAATTCACTAGAATCCTTTACCAATTCGTCATGAATAACATTTCAGACATTTTATACTGACTTGACAAGAGTTTACTTATTATCGTGCCAATAAACCGATCGATCATGTTGCTGAGTATTTTACCGCTATTTGGTAAAAAAAGAGTTTTTTACCATTCTTTACCATATTTTTCATTACTTACCGTTTTTATTACTTACCCTGCCCATCTCTATAACCAACGCTTGCTTGCCAACACGAGTTACACAAGATACGCAAACATGTTACATTTAAAACTTTCGATTCGTCAAAAGTTTGTTTTCTTCGTGTAAACTTATCGCGAGGGCGCTAGTCAAGCAATTTGTAGGCTTCGAGCGTTCGAGAGCGTCGCTGTGGCATCCTTAATGAGTGAATCGAAAGTGCCCGCGACCGCACAGTCTGTAGATTTATTCCACTTAGGACCCCATCAGAATGGCACCCATCGTCCGTAAGGCATGAGCGATTACCACCTGGAGGTAGGTACCTAACCTACCCAGCTTATATCTATACTAATATTATAAAGCTGAAGAGTTTGTTTGTGTGTTTGAACGCGCTAATCTCCGAAACTACTGGTTCGAATTGAATAATTCTTTTTGTGTTGGATAGTCCAGTTATCGAGGAAGTCTATAGGCTATATAACATCACGCTACGACCAATAGGAGCATAGATATAGTGGTAAATGTGTAAAAAACGGGAGAAAGAAGTCACTATTCCACGTGGACGAAGTCGCGGGCAAAAGCTAGTGGAAACATACGGAACCTATGGCACAGAAGATTATTGTGGCTCATCGCGTTGTTAGTTTGTAATAGTAACTTTAACAATGAATAATCACAAACTTCTGAACTCCTATTATTAAAATAATCACTTTTAGATGTCGTAAGAGGAAAAGCTCAGTTGCCCTAAGTGGAATACAGCAGCCAGCGGTCCAGGGTTGCAGGGTAATGAGATGATAATGAACTGGATCGGCAGCAGGTGCGATCGCTCGCTCGATCATTAAGCGCTTCTCAGAAACCTTCTCTGAGCGCCGATCTCGAGCGCACGAGATTGCATGGCTTTTATTAAATTAATCGTTGTGAAGTAGGTTTGTGCCTTGCAGCGATTCTCTGTATATTTATTTGTTCGTTATAATGTACTTTACTTCTGTTTTCTATTGTGTATGTTTTTTATAGTGTAGGTATGCTATTATCTACATAAATGAAAATCTGAAAGTTAGCAGCAATCTTCTCTTCATTAACTATTTTAGATGATTTCAGTACCAATGATGAGTTCCTGCTACCGCCAAAAGTATGTGATATGTGTAAGGTCGAGTGTATGACCTCATTTTTCGAACAAATAATTTTCGCACTCAAAAGCACAATATTTATTAATATATATTTATTTATTTAAACTTTATTGCACAAATAAAAGTGTACAAAATGTGGACTTAATGCTAAAATCATTATCTCCCAGTCATACCTTTAGGCCATGCCGAGAGATTGTTACAATACTGAAGATACAGTTTCAATGGTTTTAAGTGATCAAATTGTACCAAATTATTTAATACCTAATCACCCAGCTTCAGCAAAATCGAATTACCATTAAATGGCTCCGTGAGTTAGGAGGACGCACTCGTAACTGCGGAAGCAGAAATCGGCAGCGAGTATCGGTGCTGCATACTGATTCGGAGCTCATTATTTAAGTATGAGAGGGCTTCCGATTACCCTAAAATACGCTTCGGAGATTATTGCCGCCCAAATCGTAGTTTCGGGGGCGGACAACGAATGGACGTGCAAAATTCATGCATAGGGTTATCGCATGCCATAAAAATTAAGTGGCCTGCTTTGAAATTGGGACACTTCTTGGGAATGTAGGTATGAACTCTAGTCTACTTATCAAAAGTTACAACGCTAGTTTGACGCAACTTTAGCAGCACACCTAATGCACCATTTCCAATCATCCATAGCATCAAGCAGTTTATTTATAAAAAAAAACCTAATATCCTTACTAAAATTCAAACTTTAAAATCAGACCTTAGAATTAAGTGCTAGCTATAATTAATTTGAGTTATAAAAGAGCAGTTATTTTAATTCCAGCTGATTGTAAGCGTTGTTTACAGTTTTAAGAGCTCTACGAAAACCTTTTTCCTTTTCCTCGTTAAACAAACAAGACGCAGCCCTGGATAGGGTGTCAGTTCGCCCTCGTGCTCCAATTTCGCACCTGCAAAATACGCGGTTGGTAACAAGACGAAATCCGGCAAAATCTAGGCGACGCCGTCCCGACCGAAATAGTTTTATGTCACACGTAAAAATGTAATATGTATCAAACACATATTTGGCTTCCAAAATTGCGACTGACGCTTGCGAGAAAACTTTCCGCTATTCCCGCAAATGCTGCAGAGCAACTCCGGTTCAACTCAAAAGTACTTGGTAATCAACGTTTGGATTTTTCGTCTAGAAAAATACGAATAGTGTCGGAGTTTTGTAACGCTTTTAGTGTGCAAACACTTGTAGTAACGAGAAAGTGTTTCTTGGAATGTGGGAAAAGTAAATAACGACTATAACAATAAACTTAATAAGATCGTGTGTGGGATCCGCCATTGGTAAAAGTATAATTGTTTGGGAAGGATATTATTTTTTTATAAAACATGGCTAAGAACAATCGGGATATTTTATCGGGTGCGTCTCATTTGTTATACAAACATTTGATATAATTCAACTTTAATAACGATCACTTTACATAAGATACATTTGTTATAAAAACACATGATATAATTTTGTTTATCATAACGTTTACTTCACATAATATTCATTTTATATAATACCAGTTAGTATAACGTTCACATCTTATAAAAACATTTGAAATAAAACTTATTTTATATATCGTTCATTTAATATAATTTTGTTTGACATACGCATTATTTCATATAACTATTATTTGAGATAATAACGTTTCAAATAATGATTAAAAGAAATAACCGTCAAATTAATATAACCTTCACTTGGTATAATTTCAATTGTTGTTTCAAAACTAATTATCAAAAATCTGAATTATGTTAACCCCGACTCGCCGTGGTCACTTCGCCGTGGTACTTGTCTGCCCGATACTAGAGTGTAATTTAGAAGCCGGAGGCGCGGAGGGAGAGCAGCCTCCGCCCGCTGTAACAAGGGGCAGGCACCCGTGCGAGCCGGAGCGGCTGAGGCTGGTCGCCGAAGGCCGAAGGCCGAGGCGACCAAAAAGCCGAAGCTGTGGAGGTGAGCGTGGGTGACTGCACTTTGTTGCGCAAGGGCGGAGAGGCTGCACTTCCCGCAGCGCCGGAGACGTGGAATTAGTGATGCATGTGTGCTTGCTGGCATGCTGCATGCTTGCTTGCATGCTACATGCCTGCTTGCATGCTGCATGCCTGCTTGCATGCTGCATTCCTGCTTGCATGCTGCATGCCTGCTTGCATGCTGTATGCCTGCTTGCATGCTGCTTGCCTGCTTGCTTGCATCATCGCCTGCATCCTCCAAGCCTTGAATAACCTAGCAGCTGCATTTTTATTGATGTAATTGTTTTTATATTATATATGATATCATATAAATTGGAGTTTATATGAAGTCATCATTATATGTTTTAAATATTATTTAAAAAGAGTGTTATCGTACATGAATGTTATACTAAATGTTATTATACTAAATAAACATTATTTATTTTAATTATTATATCATGTAAATGTTATATTAAATGGTCTTTATATCAATTGATTTTAGCTCAATCGTTTGTTATACGTTTTAAAATTATATCATTCAAAATTATATCATTCCATCATTATACTAAAAAAGTGTTATATTAAACAAAATTATATCATGTGATTGTATATGTTTTGAACTTTATATGATATGTTGTTATATTATATATTACACACCCTATTTTATCTATGGCACAAAAATAAATGAATGAAAATCGGCATCCATTTGGGAGCTACGATACCATAGACAAACACGTTAAACATATGACACCCCTCTCTTTTTGCGTCGAGGGTTAGAAAGTAAGTAAGTACCGACAACAAAACAAAGCATCTACCTACGTCACTTACCACTACGTACGTATTTAAACCCTCAGCCTGAAACGGCACAACAGTACCTGAAAGTGAAGCGACATTAACCAAAACTACTTACAAAGTTCATGACGTTATTTGCAGAGGTACTCTACCTAAATAGAGTTAGCATCAAACCCGTGAGCGGAGGAACTAAACACATTGCACTGGGGAACCAAATAAACTATTTCTGTGAGAACTTGGGCTCGACACGAGTTACTATTATTATTCATGTATTAACAGCTTGCTGGAACTATATCAATTTAGCTAAACGATGCAAAGGTTTAGGGACTGCAAGCTAATTTGCAAGCTATATTGTTATGATTTATTTTGCTTCTATCGAATAGAATGACTTATGGTAATTTTTACACAAATAAATATACACAGGGTCTTATCTCTGGATATGCAGGTATCATAAATGGTGTCGCATAACCTATAAAATAGCAAGCATTGATTAGAAAAATTACTCCCTATTGTTATTATGATGGTTGATAACATTTACCCATGGAAGATGCATGAAGGCATTATCATGGAGTTAAACGATCTAACTGTGTGATCTACAGGTACAGTCGCCAGCATATCAGACTATACATTTTAGTTGAAATATAGCACTTATTCCAACAGCATTAGATGTCGCAGTGTTTAGCTTGACGTGCTGTCGTCCGTACATAGTTACTTATCTTCAGGTCTATCTATCTATAGAGATAACGGCAGCCACTGCACAGGTACAAACCGCAAAGGGAATGCAATTAGAGCAAGATCTATCTCCGGTGTCCGTTACATAAGTGATTGCCATAGATCGGATATTCGGATTGTCATATAATTTGTGTAAACTTCAGGGTGCCAATTTCCGTGCAGTTCACATTCAAAAAAGGTCACCAATCGAATTTTCTTTTTCGAAGAAAACAGAGATTTGGTTTAAATACGGTCGATTTCCATGCATGTCAAACTCGTAATCGAATATCACATGAAAAAAGTTCGATTGCCAATCGAGGCCCAAATGCTGGCTATTATGGATAACTTATCGAGTAAATCTTTAAAAAAAATACGTAAATAATAGTTGACACAAATAGTAGTTGCTCTTTCTTGACTGCTTTCTCTAATGCCAATGTTTCTTGGCGAGCCGAAAGTTTCGTAAAGCACACTCGCTCTCAATGTTACCTATGTACGTTACGTCAGTAGGTATGCTTAAGTCAGTCTCCGTCTTTCGAAGTTGTTTTCATTGTGAACCATAATGATCAAGCAATGTATCCGAATAATATCCGATATCTAGTGACTTGCTGACTGCATTTGGTGTTCTGTACCCCAAACACGAAAAACTATCGACTGCGTAAGCGTATCGAGAAATGTCATTCGTATGGAAATTGGACTAGCGCCCCTGGTGGCGGTGCGTAAATATATATATTTTTTATAGTATCCATATAGCCAGATATATTATATATATTTGGCTACGATTGCACCTGATGTTAAATGACAATGTAGCCTTAGATGGATCATGCCTGCCTAGTAACAGCCTATTCATTCTTTTCTTGAAAACGTCCAAATTGTAGTACTATGGATTTTGACATTTCTCGATACGCTTACGCAGTCGATCGTTTTTCGTGATTGGGGTACCTACTGTCGGCGAGTTGCGCGTGCGTCTCCAAACCGGCCGCAGTTCGTCGCCCGCGCACTTGCCGCGCGTCTCGTAGTAACCTTGACTTGAGCGATGCCATCACAGAACCTTTCATAACGTCTATCTGCGGAGTAAGGGTGTGATCTCACGGCATTGATGAAGTGGCGCGGCCATCGAGATAAATAGCACTTGCATTTAATTTTAACAGACTACGCCGATATCTGAGTAGCCGAGAGATATAGGCAATCGCTCGCTTAGGAAAGAATAAAGGGTAAGATTCCCTGTCCTAGACTTGATTAATGTTTAATGATTCAAATGAGAATGACAGGATGAAAACAAATACTATTTCCGACCCGAAGAAGGTGATTTTAGTACTAAAGCATGTTTTGGTTTGCATTTCTTTAAACACGCATATCGTAGGTAGATTGTTTTTTTTTTTTGCAATAACCTAAATGACTTGAGTCTGTCTTTGATTCGAATAAACTAACGTAGCGTGGATGAAAATCTGGTAGTTAGAACGAGATTGAGTTATTTACGAAATATATCGTCCTAACCAACATCCTAATTAAAACTGGTGCACCATTTGTATCAGCTTTGAATAGCTCTATATATTTTCCGTTATACACGGCCTAGTCGTTTGTACTGCATACGTGTATAGGCCGCATAAAAATAAATAATAGATGCAGCATCTGCCGCAGGGAGCGCGTCGCGCGTTTAAATCTAATGCACCATCTTATTTGTGTTAGTTTGTTGTAATATGGCCAACAAATTGTAAAGACAAGTACATTTACGTGAAAATAGAGATAATTGTAAGACCAATTTATAAATTATTTACTGTTAATTTGTTAATATTACACGTTTGCTTGCAGTCAGAATACGTTTACTTTGTTTGCACTTAAAGATCCTAGTTTATGTACGTGTTCTCGCAAATAAACTTTCTAATTTATGATATACTATCATAAACCTATATAAACTCATCTTGTTATTAATTAACCCTCGACGCAAAAAGAGCTGGTTGTTATAATAAGTTCAACGTGGTTGTCTGTATATCTGTCTGTCAGTCGTAGCTCCCAAACGGATGAGACGATTTTCGTTTAGTTTTTTTTTTGTCTTATGTAATTTTATCCCGAGTGTTTTTAAGTGTGACGAATGATTCGAACATGGAACGTCATATCGTATGAAGTATTGGACAGATAACGATATCGCTAAACCAGAAGTTATTAGGACATTGTGAAACAGGCTGTTTAGTCTTGCAACTTTCGCCTGTTAAATATTTGTACGCTACATGATAGCACATTTTGGCGCACCTTTTCTTTATATTTAAGAAGATTCCAAATGACTGCAAATAAACTTTTAAGTTTGAGTTTGAGTTTTCAACAACGAAGCCTAAGAAGTGCAGACAGTCAAGTCACAGAACAGCCCCGATATATAAACACAATTAAGTCTTAGCGCTAAGTATGGCCCCGGCTTACCATCTGCTGCCGATCGCTACCACCTGCCGTCTCAGCGTTCTTTATGTACTCTTCGATCAACTTTTAATCCCCTTACTCATCTGTTAATAATTTACTCAATCTGTTCATGTTTCCCTTTGTGAAGGGTGTAATTTTATATTATTTTAATTCATAAAACCAACAGATTTACAGATTATATTACACTTAAAGTATGTATATGATAGCATCGTCAATAACAGGTTTCCCCTAAAAAAAAATTTTTTTTCTTTTAGTCATGGGTTAATTAATAGCCAACTGGGTGCGTATTGCGACCGTGCTTTGACAGTTAAGCTGCTCTGCTTTTGAATGGATCATCAAATTTCGTATTGCGATAACTTCCTTGTCTTAATTTGCTTATTTTCGTCCATATGAGTGAGCGAGAAAGGTTTACTTTAAGTTTAATACCTACCAATTTATCGACTCAGCTGGCTGAGTGGGAATTGAACTGCCTGGAACTTGAACAGATTTAAGCAATATCGCTGTAAGATTTAAGGTGGTCCCAATTTAGAAATTTGAGACGCGGGTGTTCAGTATCTCTACGTACTCAGTCAAGTAGTGTAATACATATTCAAATAAGTGTTGGCACGCATAGCTTAGCATAAATACTTTCACTCGTTTGAAACAACAAAGCTCATCATGTCACACATCAGTTAGGGTGAGTACAGACATTTCATTATAACATTGCATTGTAATTTAACGTTAGATTTTAAACGTTTTTTTCCCCACTGAACCGTACCGCACATACCACGACCGTTCTAGGAACTTGTCAGGCACGAAAAGCAACACGATATGCTCTACATTGCCTACTTAAATGGATAAACAGCGTTCTGTCTCACCGTTATACAGAGCGAGAGCGAGCAAGAACGTATTTTGCCGGTGCTGACACGCTCCGTGCATGACACGCGACGTTGTTGGTCGGTGACGGAACGGTTTAGATGCAAGATGTCGTAGTTTTCAGTTCCTAGCACGGGCCATGGTATGCTACGACGTAGTGGGCAAAAACCTTAACGCTCACCGGGAGTATCATTTACCTGCATACATTTATTTCACCCTTAGCGTACACCAACCAAGCGGTTGAATTATCGACTTCAAGAGCTTGATAAAATTTTTACACCAAAACGCTTGTTTGTACCGAAGTTATAGTGTTAATTGTCATTCCTTTCTAGTGTATACTCACCCTAAAGTTTTCAATTTTGACATTGTAAACCTACGCACAGGTTGCAATGAAGCAGTGAAAGCATCATACGTCTCAAAAAGTCACCTTTGTTCTGTTAGAAAATATGAAGTGTTCCGGGCCCCCGCTGTCACGATTGATAGCCTACTTATAGAGAACGCGACAGTCAAACAAAACGGGGGAAATACCCCGAAGAGTGCTCTTAACTCGCGGCTGAGAAACACCAACATCACCAGTGATCGATCACCTCGAGAGCCTTTCTTTACATGTGTAAAAAGCAGCCAAGTGTGAATAGGAGTGGTGCTAGGGTTCCTCACAACCTTAAAGAGTACTTGTAAAAAACCGTTTTCAAATATTTTATTTCATTATCAAAGGATGTATTATTTTAGGTCCAGGTTATGGAAAGTAGTTACAGGCTAACTTGATAACAATTTAAGTGTCTTTCGACTACAGGCGTTGCCTTTTGAGTTTTGGAGTACATAATATTATTAAAAGGACTTGTTTGATGAAAAGAACTTGGAGAAGCACATAACGATGTAAAAAATAAGGGTCTATAGTTTTCCTTTTAAATCACGGGACCTTAAAAATAACTCATTGGTAATTACAGGCCTCTTTGTTAAGTTTCGCGAAAGCTCCGAAACTTTACTTCATTGATGCTCATGCGACACACGACACCACAAATGTGTGGTGTGGATCGCGTGTGTGGGGTTGCGTGAGGTCCTTCAGACAATCATTTCATTCAAGGTCATTTGATGTGTGTAACCTTTTTATTTATTTACCAATAAAACTTCTTTGTCCGATAATGTCGTTGAAAGCTATTTGGTCGCTTCTAATGGCCCTTCAACGTTTACTAAGTTTGATGAACTTTTAGCACGATGAAAAGCATCGGAATCAATACAAGAATATTTTCGTCTGTAGAAGAGCATTTTTCATAACCTTTATATAAAGAAAACAAAAACGTTGCTGACAAAATTCACACGATTTGATAGGTCTGATTTTCACCAAATTGGAGCATTCATGAAAAAGCAGAAACTTATGCACGACACTAGATTTCATCTACACCTGACATCGGGTGCGATCGAGGTCAAATATTAATATAGGTAATAAAAAATATTATAATAAAAAACTGTAAATTTTTGGGGGTCTTATGTCTCGAATGTTTAAAACGTTTTAGTTGCATAGACCCGACAGTTCCTGGCATTTTTTGGGAGACATGTATTTTATATAAATGATGTTTCTCTAGCCTCATCCTGTTATGTGGTTTCACAATGAATTTCTTTGGTTCCTTACAATCCTGGCTCGCTGTGGGCGTTCGCCCGCTAGTAGCCTTGACACAGACCACTCTCTGGACAAAGGATATTCTGCGATTGAAGGAATAAATTGCGCATACCCACTTGTTATCTTTCTTTCACGACTTTTGTCCGCGTTCACAACGTTTTTCTTGTGCTATTTGCTTGAGTGCTTTATATTGAAATAGGATGTGGGACTCATAGTAATAATAAGACTTATGTACTAGGTTGACCTCCTTACGCAACTATTTTAGTTCGAAACCTCAACAGAGATGTGTTGCTTACCATCATATCACTCAATATGTAAACAGTAGTAGGTACTAGGTAGTAGGAACTACTACGAAAAACGAAATCGAAACGAACCATTTCGTAGTAAGCATTCCATTCTAAAAATCTTTCGGACCCGAAAAACGATAATCGTATTGACGGATTTCGTTTTTCGTAGAGAGTTCCTGGTACGTAAGCATTTAAGTTTCAGTACTTTTAATACCTATAATCTATATCTTTTGATTGCTTATTAATGTTTCTTTTTTAAAGTAACGATATTATCAACATACTCGTGAGACTAGCCTAATAGTGTTTACCATGACTTTGGTGTAATATTATATCAGACCAGGGATTCCAAACCTTTTATGTACAAAGATCATTTTTTTTTAGTTAGTAGTGTCTATTGTCGAATTAAAAGACTTGTGATAATAAGTTCTGGTTAGCGTTATGACTATGAGTATTAATACTTCAATTATGACATTCTATATTTTAATCACTGAATAGATAAATATTTTAATCGTTTGTGGTTAGTGTTCATTGGTCGATTGTAAAACAGTCCCAAGTTTTGAGTGTTTTGCGAGATACTTTAGTTGGTTTTTTGCTAACCTACTCCAAAGATATGACTAGTGAGATTGAGGTATGACTAGTGAAATTACGTTAAGTCCGCCTACTCTACAAACAAGAAAACTTACATAAAATCTTGCCACTATAAGTGGATTGCAGATCAAAGGTTGGGAACCACTGCATTAGACCAACATACTGGCTCCGGCGGTTACTCGTCTCGCCGGATTACCGTTATCGTGTTGTGATTGATACGGCCCACGCGAGTAAAAAACAAAACTCGCGTCTTGAAACCTGCTTTAGCGGATAGAGCGAACTTAACGAACATTTTTTCGCGCCATTTTAGTCACATGAGTCTTATCTAGTTTTAGCTACAGTTCCATCTTCTATGAAGGGATAGAGGGTTAACTTCAGTATTCCGGGACAACAAGAAAGGTTTATTAAAACACTCTTAACAGATTATTTCGAGAACATTTATTTTTATTTAATGCCTGACGTTTCGAATGCTTTACAGCATCCGTGGTCACAGGCAGACTAAGATGTTATTTGTCATTACATAGTTATGAAATATTAAATAAAACTACCATCACTCATCAATATAATTGACGTTCCTATCCACGCAGAAAGAGCTTACAAGAAGAAAGGTTTATTTCACCCTTCTGTTGTGTATCTACTCTCAACCTATTAGGTGACTTTTGGCTTAATAAATGGATGGTACCAACAACATTTTGAGTCATGACTAAATGTAAGGAGTGTCTTCTATGAATACAAGTAATAAATAGCTTGATGCAGCAGTGTAAAGCAACGAATTCTCTAACATCAACACAAAATGTACGACGAGGATCGTAAACTAGGTTTATGTTTCCTCCAAAGAATGGATTGAAATTGAATGAATGAAAGTTTTGTATTCAAACTTCATTCAGCGAACGAGAAATGGGTAATGCGAAATTGCGAACTTTCATTTCATTTCTGCTGGCTGCGAATCCATTCCGTCAGCTTTTGAAACAAATAGGTTGGTGCACTTGCAGACTTGCTCTCAGTGTTATAATCTAAAATGTTGGAGAGTATTTTCACACAAATAAATCAAGATTTACTATAAAAGTATAGTGTCAGTTCGTAGTACTACTATTATATATCTTCTGTGGTGTCAGTGCAAAATGCAAATGGAAGAGCTTTGGGAAAGGTTTTGAGTCTACATACATGACAAATGATTTTTATAGAATTACCATAGGAAGCGTCAAATATAGTCAAACATCGATTTATATATAAGTTTGAGTAAAGTAATGCAACAGAGCGAATATGATAGAATCTGTAACAGCCGTAACAAAACAATACACACACAAAGTACGCGCGTAACAATAAAATGTTAATCATATACGTGTAGTATACCACGACTAGATATTCCGGATTCATTTATCATCGGCCATAAATAGAAGACGCGAACTAATACGCGAGCCGAAGTAAGAGCATAACAACAGCCGAGGTGGTCGGGATGAACTCCAATAATGATGGGGCGAAACTTTTTTATTACAATAACCAGTGTCGGGCCTTGGCGGCTTTGCGAGGTAGTTTTCTCATATCGGCCTTCCGCTCTCTCATCAACTTGCGGAACTTGAAGCTAATTAACTTCTCACCGGTGTCAGGGGTGCTGCACTAACGCAATTTCAAGTGCAGCACCCCTGAATGAAACGCGGAATCCGCGTTGCTTGTTTATCGTTTTGTAAAGTTTTGTGTATACCTCTAGTTTTGTGTATAGTTTTGAAGGAAAAACAATTGAGGGCCGTTTTTTTTTCTAATAGAAGACAGTTAATCATAGCTCTATTCAATGAATGAATTTACCAAAGTCTAAGAAGCGAATTGCGATTTTGCTTTAATCCGTTCAAAATTCGAGTCGCTAAATTGGTATTTTGATGCAACTTTAGAAAAAAATAAAGTAAAGAACTCTTTCTCATTCACTCATATGGTTGAAATTACGACATAGAAATTGATCGGAATTAAGATATCGCAATACGATATTGATAATCCATTCAAAAGCACCTAGCACTTCAGTTGGTCGCCAGTCGCTCTGCACGCAAAATCATGCCATAAAATCTATGACATAGAGCTGCCAGTAAACTCGTACCAGACACATAAGTAAGACACGTAAGATATCCACAACATGGTTGAAACAACACAGTAAAACTCGAGCAAACATGCTTCGAGATCTCCACGCGTGATTGTACGGATAAAGTTTGACAGCGTCACTAGCAGTAATCAGCTGGGATTTATTCCTTCTCTTCCTATTGAATTCAACAAGAGTATCCCAGCGGGCTTCGTTATCTTTCGCCTGAGTTATTGTGAGACACGCTTCCGTTAGCCTGCATCGGTAATGTATATTAATGTGGAAGCAGTATCACTAATCGATTCGATTCATATTCATTGGGACCCGATGTCAAGATGAGAAGTTTTTTTGCGACAGCGTATAGGTAGCTAAATTATTACTAGTATGATAAAAAAAGTTACATAAATATTATAAATTGCACTTGTAACAAGCAACTGTGTCAGACAAGGAATCAAACCCTGTGTCCTACGCTATCCGGACACATGCCTATATCATTGGCAAGCCTTTTGAATTTTGCAAGTGCTTTCTTAAACGCGTAGTCTGTTTAACCTCATCAATGTTGCGAGATAACCGAGTGGTATAGGTATGCACCCGGATAGCGTAAGACACAGGGTTCGATTCCTTGTCTGACGTAGTTGCTTTTTCTAAGTGCAATTTAAAATATAAAGTATGTATAGTGATAAAACACTATAAATATAAAAATTATAAAAAAGGTAAATAACTACCAAAATGCTTCTATAACTGCAAAGTTGGGAAATACAAATAATAACGGTATGATGACGAGCGTGCGCACAGACGATATTTAGATTACATCACAAACCACCGCTAATTTCAGTAAATATACCTATAGGTACACCGCGAAATTGAGACCTCGCCTGCGGGGTACAGGGGCGCGGGGGGAGGCGAAAGCGGGGTTTGTGAGAGGTGCGGGCGGCAGGCACATTCTTTTCAAACTTCAGTACGCTCGCTACACAGGTAGCGATAGCATCTGTTGACAGTTGCGGACGCTTTGACAGAAGTACACAAGATAATACTGTCTGACTGAAGTCTGAAAATGAGTCGCAGTATATTCGGACACAAAATCTATATTATTGTATTTTTTGGCGTGTTTTTTTTAATTTCTATTTTACATCATTCTCCAGCACCTGTTACAATCTTTGTACATGACCAAAAGTTGTAGTACTTTTATATATTCTATGCTAAAGTATAACTGGGGAAGAGAATGCTCTTAGCATTAAGTCCACCGTTTGAACACTGTAAAATAACAGTGTTTTAATAAAGGCTCTTAATATATACGAATATTTTGGAATGAAATATAAATCTAAATTCAGTGGAATATGAACTAGATATGAATATGAACTAGATATACACTCAAACAAAACAGTCGCAGAAGTTACCAGGGAATGTTATTTGAAATTTTTAATTTTGCAAAAAAATCTATCTTATTTAAAGATTCCATTTTATTTATTGATCAAAATCCACGGCTCTGGATAAAAATATTTAGAATTAATTCACTCTCATTGGTGTAATTGTATCGAATCGAATATTTTTTTTCCAATATGTTATGTAATGTTATGAAGTATCGACACTGACGACCACCATTTGTGACCACTGACGTCACATATCTTAAGAAATGTCGCGGCAAATTTCGTCTCTTGTGTATCGCCGCCGCCCGCACCCCTTACAGTCCCCGCTCTCGTCTTTCCGCCTGCACCCCTGTACCCCGCAGGCGAAGTCTCAACGAAGCGGTTTACCTATAGTTTAGTTCTTTGTTATGAAAGTAAATGTCCAGCATGATGGCTGATAACCTGATAGGACACTAAAACGCAATGAAGCAATTACAAATTATTCGAAAAGGGCCGTGAGTTACTGCCCGAGTGCCTAGACACGAAGGTCCGATTAAATTTATAAGTCAAAGCAAGTAATGAAAATATGATTACTCACTTTTACACGCAACTTTATTATTGTTTTTTGTGATAGTACCTGTACCTACTAGCTGAACTTAAAGATATGTGGTTAGTAAAACCGGTGGAAACTTTAATACTTAGTTTTGTCCATCAAACCTTTCCAAGACAAGCGAGAGAAAACCATTTTGAACCTCTCTAGCTTTAGCTTTAGCTGCAGGTACATATGACGATCACCGGACATGAGTTTAGGTCATGCAAACAGGTCATGATAGCTGTTCAAAAGTCGTCGTAATGGAACTATAATAGAAGAAAATAGAACCACCCTTTGAGCTCTGCCGTTGAATACACTCGCGCGGAAGTAGATTCATAGATTGCACTGAAATGAATGCCGTGTAGCGTTTTGTGCTGCATGTGTTATTAGATACTTTTGAATTTGACGAACTTTATTCCGTGTGATCATTTTTATGAATGAAAGATGGTAGACAAAAGAAGAGGTGTAGTAGTGATGATGCCATTGCCAAACAGTACATTGAAAGTTAATTTTCAAAAGATAATTTGCGTACGTAAACGTTTACGATATGCTGAAGAAAGATAGTTACCGATACACCTATTTACCTTCACAGTGATATGACAAATTAGCGGTCATTACATGAAAGGGAACGAGGTTAGAAAGCTTGTATTTTCGTACTCGCCGTGCATTGGTTACAACACTCACTACGCGAGCCTTGGGCCCGCCATCATTACAGCCAGTACAGTTATTAGTGTCGTAACGTCTTTACAACTCATTGCTTCTTATTGGGTTACCTTTTCCATGCCCTCTTCCATAGACAACATTTGAAACGAATGCGTGTAACGTGCTCGGTACAATAACAAAGAAAACGTAATTGATATGCACCTTAATAACAACCGATGGAGCTCACCAAATCATTCAGTTTGTTTGTATGTGGAATGTTTTTCTTTACAATGACGAAGCCTTTTGCTCGCTCACAAAATTATTTGCTTTGGTTGATGGTTCTTTGTAAAGTTGCCTATGAGGGAATTGCTTTTTAATGTTAAAAACTGGTTGGTTTACTGTTAGGTAAACTTCAGAACCAAATATGTTAGGTACTCGATAAGAAACGTAAATTCAAGATTAAGGTTATGCAAAATTGTATAGGTCAACAACATATTGATTACAAAACAGGTATTTGTGTAAGCTTTTGATATTTTTAGAAGATCACATTCTAAAGATAGTCATTTGCAGTCAACTAATCTTTAGTAAATAGTGTCTTAAAGTTATATCAGTAGTTTATATTTTGTGGGTGTGTTGCTGTTCATCCGTATGATGCCTTTATTTAGGTACAGCTAGCCAGCTACTTACTTTGCCTCTGAAAGTTACGGTAACCGCTGATGGTATTGTTAGAAAAACTTCGTAACTATTTACGTAGCAACTTCCGTTATCAGAATACAATGTACGAAACGCTACTTCTCAAATCTGTAACTGTCATAATAATAGGTCAAAGGAATCTCCTCAGTAGCACGCAAAAGCTCAGAATGGCGGTCGTATACAACCAAAACCGTGCGATATTAGGGAGGGCGAGTTCTGATTAAACCGTAAAAGAGATTGGTTCGTCGGAGAGTGGTTTATCGTTTACGTTACCGACAATCCGACGCGACGCGAGATCGCGCGGGATTCCGGCGAACAACCGAGAATCAAATGAAAAAAGTTAGACGAATTCGCAACTGTGAATGAGACTGTGATTCGCGGTGACGAACTGAGTTACGCTTTAGCTGCTAAATCTGCAAATGAACTGTTGTATGCCGTTATTTTATCTAGGTAGGTCTGAATGCTGCTCTATGACATAGTTACTCAACTGGAAGATAGACGAGTAGTTGAGTTTGATGGTTAGAGCCAAGTGCTCTAACCATCAAACTCAACTACTCGTCTATCTTCCTTCTTAATTACATAATTGACATAGTTCAAGGCTTAGTTTAGGAGCCTATTTCCATTTATTCATTGAAAAAATTAGCCGTAAGATAGTGGCTATAATACCCTATCCACTGATTGTGATTTCAGTTTTGTTGAACGAAAATATCTTAACCTACCTGTCTAATTGCTTTGCAAATTCCCAGCGTTTGTACCTCCATTCAAACAATATACGATACAGTTACAAACAATAATTTAGCGAGATTAAACCCAACAATACGGGTTTCAAAGTTGGCGAGTTATGAGGCATAATTTTTGTGATCCCGCGCAAAGCACGCGCCCGCTGGCTCCGCTGCAAAAAGCGGAGATAAAACAGGTGCCAGCTGAAATATGGGCCCGCATTGGCGAACCTCCTCAATGCAGCTGCTATGGACTCATTCCACTGGTTTGCGTACCCATAAATATCCATTTAGGCTTGGTTGCACCATTGTACATAAGCCTGACTGTAAAGTTTTTTCGTATCGAGGTTTGATGGCTATTTGGCGTTAAATGTCCACCAAATCACCACCATCTAACGACCGTTGCAACTAAGCTTTAGATAGATAGATAGCAGTTTCAATCAAGGTTCGATATTTACCAATAATTAGTAATTCTTGTCATCATTCACATACTACTACCCTATGCAATTAAGCATAGATTGGGTAATGGGGATCGTGAATGATGTCCAAATACCAAGTCGTAGAGCATATTTCTAATTCCCCAATGTCAAGAAAATGCATAAAATATGCTCTTATTTACTTTAAATGCAATGTGGTGGTACTTATTGGTTTTTGAATAGGGGTAGTAAACTCCAGTCTTTTAGTTAGTGGGTAGTAGAATTGTACGTGAAGTGGTAACATTTTGGTAAAGTCCTCGGATTGCATTTACAGTTGGAATATTATTCAAAAATAGGTCAAGCGTCTTGTATGCTCGCAGCCGAGAACACCTGTATCTGTTTGCGAAATACTCGCTGTAAGTGAGGGATGTTATGGAGGCTTGTGCTATTTTTAAACTTTGTGTACTTACTATATTTTGAGCCTCAGGAATAAAGTATAAAAAAGTTATAGAAAATGCGAAATCATACTTCTATCGTTACGTCAGCTATAGTTATTTGTTCAACGACTGACTTTAAAAATAGGTATCGTCATTTTTGTACTATCATACTGTGGCTTTAACCAATCAATATTTTTGAATAAGGCCAGAAAGATTCCCCTGCAAACAAAAATTCTTCCATAAATATACGATATCAAAATCACATCAACAACGCATTACCTCAGGGTCAGAAATCAAATATTTGTTAAAACCTGGCCGTTCTAGTTCCAAGTCAAACAGCCGCCGCCGCTTCCTCGGCCTCATGTAAATTCATTCATTGTAAAAGTTCATGTTGGAAATTCAACGTCAACATTTATTTTAAACTCTTCTCGTGCTTTCATTTTCTTCCCAAGTTTTTCTGCAAGATATTATAGTTAACAATAAATTAGGATCTACTGAAACTTTTCACTGAAGTTTCTAGCGTGCAATTGTGTTTTTAAGTTATTACCTACTTTGCAGCTCCACTTATTACTTGAGGGAGTTGTGGGCTTCTATTACTTTACGTTTAAAGGCTCGAGGCTCTTTTGAGATTTATATTATGTGTGTATGATACCATCAAAGGTAGGTACTAAACTAAGATCACTGAATAACATCAACGCTTCCATTCATCAATCACCTCTTTACCGTTGATTATCTAAATAGACATAGGTACCTATTTAAGGCCCTACCCTACCAATTTGGAATCGTGATTTGGGAATTCGTAATTTGGGATCGATCGAGAATGTATTGGCAACATGGAACAGATACAACTACGAGTATAACATAACAACGAGAAATTGCTGTCAGCGAATAAGGCCGCGTAAATTGTATGCAACTACTTATGTCATTTACTGTACAAGGTGTGAAGTACAGTGTTTATATGTATGTATATCTATTGCGGCCGAAGTCTGAAGCAATGTTTTTCTGCAATTTTAAAATTTTCTTCAGAATTCGGCCGCAGGAAAAAGTTACAACATACTATATTTTATTATTTATTTTTACCTTACTAAATAATGTAATAAAATATTTATTGTTATCTAAAGCCGACCTTTTTTGCTTAAATATTTGATATACCTACAGTGTATTATAAATTTCGAAAATACACCGTAAGTACATATTTAAGAAAAAAATATTTACACTCGTGCACAAGACGTTCCGACCGACACGGGCTCCCAGTGTGCACAGCATAAATATTTCTACTCGTAAAATAGGTATCAAACGAATCTTTGCAGTTTGATTGGGCCATAAAAAATAGACGGTGCGATCGCGAAAAACAAAACGAAAAGGACGACATTTCCGATAAACGCGGAACGCACCTGTGTTCGGCAACATTCTGCCTTTTATTCGTTTTGTATTTTTGTCTACGCCGTTCTAAATTCCAGGAAATATGGAAATGGAAAGTGTATGTTTTGATCGTTGTTTTGTTGTAAGCCGTTATTGATGGCACGTTTTTCATGAAAGCCCGCAGAGACCCGATCATTTCATATTTTTTGCGCTCGTTGCTTGCGCTGCTGGATAGCAGTGAAAATACTGCAGTATTCTCTACAAGTCTACAACAATCAAGTTACCACATTTGTACGAGTATGATAGAAACATTAGGTACCGTGTCATTTCATTTTCTATCCCAAAAACTTTTGGGCTTTAGATCACCTAGAATTATGATGGCTATTCAAATAGTCGTTGTTGGTGCTGTAAGTAATTTCTGAATTCTCTCGGTCACTTACAATTCCGTTACTATTACGAATTTTGGGGTCTGCGGGTGTTGTCTAAGACGGAGGAAGCTGCGAAGCCTAGTGGGGGGCTAGTGCGCGCGCGCGGGTGAACGCCCTCGGACCGGTCTGCGCAGGCGCCGAGCCACTGCGCCCGACACACGAGCCCTACCAACCAACCGAATAGATGAAGGGTAATGTCAGAAGAGCGACAGACGCGTTGTTGTTGCGCGAATTATGCATGCACCAATCAGTCAGTAACGCCACGGAAAAAAAAGGATGGCAGGGTGATGTCAACAAAGCCAGTTAAATTGTCGAATGCGACCACTAAAACCACTGGGTGCTGTGGTACCACTACCGTTGTATCTGATAACCCATAATACAAGTGCATTAGCTACTTACTTTGGGATCACAATTCAGAGCAATATATGTCCAATATTTTTATTTATTTAAAGCAACGCCAAAACAGATCGATTTGAATCCAGATAAGTTCGAAAATGCCCTAATATTATGATCGCATTTTTGACTCTACCCATCTCCTTAATTGACAAGACAACTAAAGTAACGGCATGTGTCCGAGTCACAATCGTTGAACTACAGAGTAGGGCTCTGGAACCGATGTTAATTAATTGAGTCCATTGTTTTTGCGCGCGACTGCCGGACTTGACGCGGTGCGCTTTGCATTCTTTTCTCCATTATAATTCCTCTTCTGTGAGAATCACTGGTTTTTTTTCGGTCGAAAAGCCAAAAAATACATTGAAAATTTAGCAAATTACTATACTTACAGTTAAATTACTATAATTTTGAAATACTTATCATGTTTTCATTTATTTTCAGGTAAATATCACAAGACACGAGTGTTTTTGTAAGTATAGCTGACGATTTTATTCGCTTCCACTTCTCCATACAGGAAGTATCTACGATTCCTACGATACGGTACAACAAGTTTAAATTATCTTCTGTGACTGTACAATGAATAAAAATAATCCAGTTAAATAAATAATTAGGCGATGCACCTACAGCCGCAGTAAACTAAGGCTCTACATTTCTAGTATAAACTGAACTGTCACCAAAAGGGCTGTCTTTGCAAGTCGAGTTCAACTTATCTTAATAACGGTCTCCTAACTGTGCTTTACATACCTAGGCACAGCTTTATCCTTTTCCCTGAACGTAGAACGTGCCTGAGATGCAATTATTTTAATTGGTCATAAATCATGTGCGTGTGAGTGTAACCGTAGTCCGCGTGTTTGCGTGTTACTTGACCTGTGTAACAAAACAATGGACAAGCGCATGGGAATATATGCCTTGGGTGCTTTGTTGCGCCGCTACACACTCTTGGGGGGCGAGTGATACACATAAATACTGAAGAACAGCCTTCTGCCTGCGGGTTTAACCACGTTTTAGCCTTCTTAGGGGATCATTTGTTTCTGCGTCACCCAATGGTGGACTGGTGGAGGATGCCTGAAGCCATTGAGCCCGCCATTAGTACTCTTTTTAGTTTATGCAATTAAAAACTAACCCCCTTATTCATAGTAACTCAGACGGTCTCTTAAACCTTTTTTAACTATTACACTATTCTGTCAAATGATGACAGCGCCAAGAAAGAATGAGACAAAACATTGTAATAGCTAAAATAGGTTTAAAATACCGTTTGAGCTATTATATTTAAGGGGGTAAATATATTAATTAGCAAAAGCTTGTTGTAAGTATATCTCGCTATTATTCAATAAATTGTAGACTAGAGCATCTAAAAAAGGTTTTTAGCTTGGCAAACTCTTCATCAAAATTATCATCGTCACGTCAATATTAACAAATCTAGTAGATACCCCAATAATTGTAGCTAATCCACACTGAAATATTACCACCGTCATTAGGTACCGTTTGTAATTGAAACCAACGTACGCTGATAACATCGACGAAGGTAGTTTACTTCCACAGCTTAACGATTCAAAATCTATGTAGGTGGTACCTATATTGATTTGATGTCTATCTCGTGTAAGGCATGCTGGTTCTGAGCTGGTTTCCCGTAAGAGAGCACACCTAACTGTAAGTCGGGAACTTAGATGAACGCGTGGATACCACTTATGAATGACAGCACAAAGGTTGGGAAGGGTCTAAAAACAACAATCCAGGTTTTTGTTGTAAAACACCCAGTTACTTAGGTAAAATAGACTAAAGATCGTTGTAGTTGGTATGTACGTCATTGTTTTAGTGATTCAAAATTAAAATTCCTATTTGATTTACACGTATTCTGCATTGATAATTGAGTCAGCGCGACAACGGTTGTAAAAATAACGTGTTCTAAACTTTCGATGCGATAAACAGGTTGAATGATATTTCACAAAATAGTGTTCAACATAATATGAATATAATGCGTCAAAGCTTATTTAAGTAAGTAAGTAAGTCTTTATCTCTCCTTTTTTGATGAACCATCAATCCTATCACCTTCTCCTTACTTAAAGCGGGGCCGGGCGGGCAATATTGAGTACCACTGACCTAAGGACTTATTGTTGACGTTACGTGTACAGTACTCACATGTTATTTAAAGCCTCCGTGTTATCGGCTCGTCGTCACGGGAGACGGAGCAGGCGCCCGCTGCGCTTGCGCCGGTTCGAGCTCGGCAACTCAATTATCACTACAATTGTTCATCACAAATACCGCTTCATCACCTCGAAATTATTTACTTACGCTTTGAATTCAGTAAAGGTCATTAAACTGCAAATGCAAACATTAAAGGTTTCTTGCCATTGAGAATATTCAGAACTTTTTGTATAAACTTCTGGTGGTCCATCATAGGCCAGTTAAAATTAATTATGCCTAAATCATAAATCAATTTAATTCGTTTATTTAAAACATTTGACAAATATGTGATTCACGATTGACTTGGAATAGCAAATAGTAACCAAAACTAAATAATCCAGAATATCATCAATACTGCTGGTATACCTTCCTCTACCTTCGACTAAAATTGCAAATATAACTCTGCCGCCCAACTTGTAAAAGTAAGCAAGTGTTTCTTTTAAACTAAAACGCGCAAGACTTGAAATACAAGTAAACCTAAAAGAAACTAAACTTCGAGTCTCCGTAACGTAAGTCAGGCTGGTACGGAGTGTACGCCCGATGGTCACACACCACACCACAGATAGGCAATCGATAGTTTCGTTCTACTTGCGATAACCTACCGCTTCGGAAAATCCATTACGTACTTACCTTGGGCGGAATGGAAAATAACAGCAGTTAGGGCCGTTTTTCAAGGAGACATGGCCGTGTTTTGCAGGTACTGTTTTCTGCAGGATGCCGTTTAGTAATATTCACGTTTAAATGCTATTATTCATACATCCTGTTCCACTTCTAAAGTGTCAGTATGCACAAACACAGTTACCATGGCAACGCTGTGAAAGAAAAGGATATACAGTTCGCCGCTTTAGTTAGGAGCTAGCGAGATAGACTGTTGACAAGAGTCAGTTTACGGACAACTGTACCTGCAAAATCTGGCGTGTGAATGCTGTTATCCCGCAGAACAGGACTGCCGTTGGAAACCGCATTTAGTAGCTAGCACACTTCACCTTCACTGTTTTAACTCATTTAAATATTACGGAATAATCTATGTAGGTACCTACCAGCAAATAATGATATAACAGTTCTAATGATAGAGGATATACTTAGCTCAAAAGTTGTGCGCAAAAGCGCAAAACACAAGAGCACTCTCTGTTCCTCCACTCTCATAGTTTACTGTGGAGGCAGTAATCCGATATGACCAGAGTGAGATCGTTAGTAGGACTAGGCTTATCATGCTCTTACTAATAGAAACCTTATGCGTTAACCCCAGACTGGAAGCAGGTCAATCCAATGATCTTCTTCGAGTCGACTGGTAACAAATCATAATAATTTCGCCCAGTGTTGTGCAACGTTGATTGCGTTGGCGTTTGTCTGCTGTAGATCTTGAAGCGTGCATTAGCTAGGACATTTGGGGCAGGGCAGGAGATGGGCCATTGTCTGCACCGCGCCACAGTCACACTTGTCATTTCCGAAAAAACCCCACCTCATTCGGTTTTCTAGGCATCTTCCAACACCTGACCGAAGTCTATTGAGAGACTTCTAGACAACCCACCCGGTAGAAGTGTCTCAGAGGATGGGAGGCGCAAGGCTGCAGATGGGTAAAGCTTTATCTTAATCCAATGATGATGATGACAATACAATGATTAAAAGTGTAGTACAATGTACTCACACAAGATCAGATTCATTCACCGGTAAGCCGTGGGCGGGTGTTTGCATAAATTACATCAATCAATGTGGGTCAAGGTGTAGAGACCACGCGTGACGCAACCGAACTCTATTGATATATGATAGATTCCGTTAAAAACCGACTCATCAAGGCGTGCCTTATTTGTGTAGGTGCAGGAAGTTCTTAAGGGATGTGTCATATTAGGTCTAAAGATGAATACGTATCATCGACGATAACTCATAAACTTCAGTGAAGCATTCTTCACTCAAGTTTAAAAGCCTACTAGAATTCAATATTAAATTAAACACTTCCGGTTTTGCATTACAAAGTCGGATTTAAGTATCACCTGGTAGCAAACATTCTTCACCTTGTCTGCCGTTTATGTTAACCAAGAGATATGCTTGAAAGAAGGCGAGATGATACTTCTTTCCCCGTTACCTAAGTATACGGCAACATAGAGATTTGTTCAATAGAACAGTAGAATGGAACAAGATTATTATAATTGGTTGTTTTATAATATCTGCCTCTATACATCCTTCCTTACCTAATACGAAGTTTAAGATAACGCTATGATGCAAGTTTGAAAAAGTTCGTTCCTAATTTTTCTGTTGTTAAAAATAAACACCGGTTCCCACACATCTTTTAGCATAAGTTCTCCGCACGCAATGTTCGCTGCAGAATATGTTAATGTTGGATCTAACTCTGATGTTTGATAATACTTAACTCTACATCGTATTCACCTGGGGCTCTGGTTCCTTTTCTTCTTCATTTTCTTATGGCATGTTTCCCACACTCAGGGTGGGACATTTGTTCCGCCAATGTCACGAGTTAAACCTTTTCCACGGCAATATACAAAATTTTCATTCGAAAATTAAACAACAATTAACGATAATCACATGAAATATAATATGATGCACTAGTGATTCAATAAACAATATAGCCATTTACCTATTATTTCGTTGGATCAACGTAGGAAGTCCACCGACAAGATGGTCCGACATTGTAAAAATCGCAGGATCACACTGGATGCAGACTGCTTACAACCGGTCGTTAACAGTGGCCTATGTTCAGCAGTGGACGTCCTTTGGCTGAAAATAATGATGATGATTGTTCGAGATCGGCAGTGGATTCAACGTGGTAGGCAAAAAATATAAGGGAGGTTTTGTCTGTCAGGACTCACCTATTATCCGCTAGTAGATGGTTTCCAGGTTGCAGGTGATCACCGAGGACACAGGCACAGTCACACAGGTCTTCAGATAAGTTTAAGGGAAAGCACACGCGAAAATTGAGTCCTGGTAGGTCAGTTTAGTGTCATAGGAACAACGTCTCGAAAGCAACTACTTTACGGGGTTCTCAAACAAGCAAAAATAGGTAAGTACTCAAAATGATGTGCGTAGGAGCGCGCGCCGCAAGATTAGGATGGCAACACAGGTTTCAATCAAATTATTGTAATGAACATATCGCCCGCCCTAAACACGTTAAGTGTTTACGAGAGAGAATGGAAGGGTAAAAGGAAAAGTTATATACTAAACTGGAAGACGAACTAGCTTCGTCACAGATCTCTTAAGGATACCTGTGGGAGTTTTCACATCATCGACGCGAACAACTTTGTCTTGTCCAGGGTATAAATGAGCAATGCGACCACGGCGCCATTGCAAAGGTGGGAGGTTGTCGTCCTTTATTAGAACTAGTTCGCCAACTTGGGGAGGATTACAAGGAGATGTCCATTTATTCCTTGCCTGTAAGGTATTTAAGTACTCTAAATGCCAACGAGACCAAAAGTGCTGCGTAAGTTGTTGGATCAGCTGAAACCGTGTGAGGCGATGAAGCTTAACATTCTCATAAGGGTACTCAGGTAAAGCGGTTAAAGGCTGACTTATCAAAAAATGTCCGGGCGTTAATACTTCGACGTCGTTAGGATCTGGAGAAAGTGGACACAGAGGCCGCGAGTTTAAAACTGCTTCTATTTTGGTAAAAACAGTTGTTAATTCCTCAAAGGTAAGAGGGGTTTCTCCTATCACGCGTTTGAGGTGGGATTTTGCCGATTTCACAGCAGCTTCGAAAAGGCCCCCCCAGTGGGGGGTCGAAAACCCAGTTAATATTGCGCTTGGAAAGCTCGGAACCAATAGTAGCTTGATTTTGAGACAAGAAGGACTCTAACTCCTGTAAGTAATTACGTGCACCGATATAATTTCGGCCACAGTCCGAGCGGATAAGGCGAGGTAAACCACGACGTGAAACGAATCGGGAAAAGGCGGCAACAAAGGCTTCTGTACTTAGGTCCGACACGACCTCAAGGTGGACTGCCTTGGTGGAGAGGCAAACAAATACACAAAGGTAACTCTTAACCAACCTTTTATTTCTATAGGCCTGAACTTTGGTGTAGAAGGGGCCCGCGAAGTCAGTGCCTACACCATCAAATGGCCTAGCCGCGGTGACACGGTCCTTAGGAAGGTCACCCATAGGAGGGTGGGAGACAGCCGTTTTAAGTCGATAACAAGAAAGGCATTTAAAAATCACATGTTGAATAGCGCGGCGGGCAGACAGGATCCAGAATTCTCTGTTTAGAATAGCCAGAAGGGCATTCGCACCTGCGTGAGCATTTTCACGATGGTAATGGGAGATTAAAATATTCACGAAATTACCATTTTTAGGCAGAAGCAGGGGGTGTCTAGCGTCATAAGGAAGGTCAGAGTGCCGTAAACGGCCACCCACTCGTATTAGGCCTCTGTCATCTAAAAACAGGCTTAATTTCCTGAGGGAGTTGGTGATTGTATCACCCCTCTTCAAACGGTCTAGTTCATCACTGAAGCAGGTAAATTGCACAATTTTCACTAAATATATAAGAGATTCTCCACGCTCTTCAGTACTCAGGAATGAGGAGTAAGTTTTAGGGTATAAAAACCGCCTTAGGTAACAAGTTACATTTATCAACTTGTTCAAGGAACTATACCGCTCTAATAAAAAGGAAGGGTCCAGAGGAGAAACTTCAGCAGACACTACTAAACAACGTAGTCCCGGGAGGTCATTATTCGAGGTAGGTTCCGCAGTCACGGGCCACTGATTAGGAGACTCGGTCAACCACGAAGGAGAATACCAAAGAGTGTGGTCTACCAATTTAGAGACGGGCATGCCTCTTGATGCACAGTCGCTAGGGTTCATATAGCCAGGAATATGTCTCCAATGACTAGATGTTGGAGAATTAATAATTTGGGAAACACGATTTGCCTCAAAAGTCTGAAGAAGGTGGGGAGGTGTTTTCAACCAACACAAAACAATTTTGCTATCCGTCCAACTATGGATTGAAGTCAACACAGACGTCCTTTGCAGACAAAGAGCGACGTGATGTAATAATTTAGAGAGGAGGGTAGCTCCTAACAATTCCAACTTGGGAATTGTTAAACGGGTCCTAACGGGTGCAACCTTTGACTTGGCCATAACAAGATGGACGGAGCAATTACCAGACGTATGCTCTGCGCGTAAATAAACGGCCGCAGCATAACCTAACTCGGAGGCATCGCAAAAACCATGTAGCGATAAGGAGGAGGAACCGCTATAAAGTATATGACGAGGAATAGCCACTTCGCTCACTTTAGTCATATCTTGAATAAAGGTAGCCCACTCTAAAGCGAGGGGCTCCGTAAGGGGATCATCCCAGGAAAGGCCAGATAGCCACAAACGTTGGATAAACTCTTTGGCCTTAAACACGGCTGGAGATATCCAGCCACAGGGATCATAAATTCGGGCAATCACAGATAATACCTTTCTCTTTGTAATCACTGTATCACAGGCATCATAGGAACATTTATAGGTAAATGAGTCGCTCACAGGGTTGTACTGAACACCTAACACTGCTATAGTCTGCGGATTACCCTGATCTACGATTGAGTGAGGAAGTTGTAAATGGTCTAGGGGGTCAGCAAGTGGTAGATGCTTGGTAGGGGTAACAACACTTTTAGGTACATCTACTTCCGGGAGGGACCCAGCAATCACGTCGACAACTATGGCGGTAGTCGATATCACAGGTAGGGTAGAATTGACAGGTTTAAAAGAAAGGGATACAGTTCCATGGGAATGGACTGACTGTATATTACCTATTCCACGAACGGGCACATGTGAAGGAGTGATAGGTAAGTTCATTTGGTCCGTAACAAACTCTGTAGTAAGGAGGCAGCCTTGGGCGCCGGTATCTAACAAGGCACGGGCTTCTGCGTAATATCCAGACGAAGTTTTAACGTGAATCAAGGCCGTAGGTAAAAGAACAAGAGAATTGCGTGATACTGAAGTAAGGGTAGGTACAGGAGGGCTATCTAGTCAGAATTGTGAAGAGTCGTTTGGCTTTGAATGGAAGGCACGTGCATCCTGAGATCTTGGAGGAGGAGCGTGACAAACACGATCACTATTGGGTACAGGCGAAAATCGCCCGCCCGAACGCGGGGGTGAAGCTCTGTGGGAATTACGAGGTGAAAAGCTGTTATAGGCTCTAGTGCGTGGGAAAGTACGTTCCGTCAGGTCACGCGGCGGGGACGTCCTCGGCGAGTTTGAAGGTAAGGCTGCGACGTCGCGGTAGGAGCGTTCATGCTGATGCTTCACGGGGGCGTCATCGGCATAACACAGCAACGTATGATGACTTGAACGACGGCAGGTATTGCAGCGATAATCTCGCTTGCATTGAGAGATGGAGTGTTTATCTAGGCATCGATAA
Source organism: Pyrausta aurata (assembly GCA_963584085.1). Taxonomy (NCBI): domain Eukaryota; kingdom Metazoa; phylum Arthropoda; class Insecta; order Lepidoptera; family Crambidae; genus Pyrausta; species Pyrausta aurata. Next base: position 1,122,367 of record OY757265.1, on the reverse strand, counting down.
CACAAACGGGCCTCTTTAACTACATTGACACGTTGACGTGTAGGGAGGCGAACAAACTCGGGGCATTCGCGTACGTAATGCGACGTACTATTACAAACGTGACACTTCGGTGTGGGTGCAAACGTAACAAATGTCTTCGTAGGAGGCGGAGACCGCGCGTTAGATTTCGGGAATCGAGTGGAGCTCGTACTAAGTGAGGCAGTAGTGTCGACGACCGAAGCACTACCTACATTGTCGTGATGCCTACATTCATCCTCTAAGAAGGTAATAAGTTGATCAAAGGTTGGAAGTTTATTAGGGTCATCACCAAAACGACGCTCAAAACGGGATTTTAATTCAGAAGGCAACTTCGCAAGGCATAGGTGTACCAGTAAATATGACCAATGATTAACAGGCAGGTCTAATCGTTCTAAACAACGGTAAGTTGAGAGAAGAGGGTTAAGAAACGATACACGTAAGCCGGACAACTTAGGTGAAATATTAGGTAGCATCCTTATCTGCGCGATATGCGTATCTGCCAGGACGCGAAGGTTGTGATACCTACGCTTGAGAAGGTCACGAGCCACAGTATAATTGCCCGCTTCAATCTTAAGGTGCTGAATCAACCTACGGGGCTCGTCAGACAAGGCACCGACTAGGTAATGAAGCTTTAAGGTAGGGGTCAAAGTCGGCTGATTGTCGACCACACTATCAAACTGGTCTATAAAACTAATCCATCCGTCGGGACGGCCGTCAAATCTAGGTATAGGTAGGTCAGGTAATTTACTAGCCGGGGTGTCAACAATCATGGACTTATTTTCCTTCAAGGGGGACTAGTACGGGGAAACTCGAACTGGTAGGGTTTTATTTCCTCCAATCTTATTTTAAGGTCATCTACCTTGTCCCTCACAACGCGCATCTCGGTTTTAATTTGAACATATTCTTGTTCATAAATAGCAGGGTCAAGGTTTCCTAACAACTTAGAACAGGCAGCTCTAAAATTATCACACATAAGTGGGAGGTCAGAAAGACGCGCACGCATGCGATTAACGGAGAAGGTCTCAAGGACGCGATGGGAATCATCAACCCAATCACTCACATAACGAATTTCACCTATAGCCTCATGGTATTCAGCCGTGTCCGTGTAAAGTAGGGCCCTCACGGTCTCGTTACTCGATTCAGAATCAGGCATGTTTGAAGTAGGTATATGTACTTACTTACACTAAAATCAATGGTAATTTATCAACACGTAATTTTCAAAAAGGCAAAGGAATGCAGGACGGCTCGGTGAAGGTGTAATGAATAAAATAGGTAAGGAGTAATCGTAACTCGTAAATAGCTCGTATAAACACACACGTGGCGGAGGGACGGCGAACGTTATCAATAGCACAACAATAGGCAGGAATGCAAGTAATTAAAATGCGCTCGCGCACCCCGTAACACAATGATGAATTTGGATATTTATTTATTTATCGTCATTATGTAACTACTAGAAATGAATGGAACTAAGATGGCTACCGCGTGCAAAGGGGGAATGCAGATTTCACAATAATTACTAAGATAGAATGAGACGTTTTATGTAAAGGGTGGAAGCTTATTAATTACGTTAATTTTAAAATTATTATTAAGGCAAAGGTCCAAAATAAACTACGCTCTGCTACCAAAAGATGTTCGAGATCGGCAGTGGATTCAACGTGGTAGGCAAACATATAAGGGAGGTTTTGTCTGTCAGGACTCACCTATTATCCGCTAGTAGATGGTTTCCAGGTTGCAGGTGATCACCGAGGACACAGGCACAGTCACACAGGTCTTCAGATAGGTTTAAGGGAAAGCACACGCGAAAATTGAGTCCTGGTAGGTCAGTTTAGTGTCATAGGAACAACGTCTCGAAAGCAACTACTTTACGGGGTTCTCAAACAAGCAAAAATAGGTAAGTACTCAAAATGATGTGCGTAGGAGCGCGCGCCGCAAGATTAGGATGGCAACACAGGTTTCAATCAAATTATTGTAATGAACAATGATGATGCGTTTGATTTCAAGATAGATAAGATGACATGACCCATCCACTGTCATGGAATAAGATGTCATTTCGTTGAATATTTTGTAAACCTACAAAGTCATGTCAGATTCTTATTAATATTCACCAGATGTAAGAAGTTGTGTAACAATTCGTTGCCCTTCGCCCTTCCTAATACGCTTTAGAATACTTAATGGCGATAAAGCCCTTGCCTTGGCATAAACTATACCTTCAAACAACTCACTAATAATATATGCGGAGCTTTTGATTTGTAGTGGCTTATGTGGCGTTAGGAATATTACAAAACAATAAATAGTCGAGTCCTTTCCTTACATGAACTACAGTTTCTAATATTCATGCAGTGTTTTAGTATAACTAATCTGAACTGATGTTTATGCTACATACACATGTACATGCTTATTACCTTACTAGCTTTTGCCCGCGACTTCGTCCGCGTGGAATCCTGACTTCTTTCTCCCGTTTTTTACACATTTACCACTATATCTTTGCTCCTATTGGTCGTAGCGTGATGTTATATAGCCTATAGCCTTCCTCGATAACTGGACTATCCAACACAAAAAGAATTATTCAATTCGAACCAGTAGTTTCGGAGATTAGCGCGTTCAAACAAACAAACAAACAAACAAACAAACAAACAAACAAACTCTTCAGCTTTATAATATTAGTATAGATTAGTATTATTTTTGACCTGTTTACTTCCATAGATAATGTGCCAGACTCCTCTAGACTGTACTCACTACTACTTGTTACTACGTGTTACCATTAATTAACTTGGTGATTAAATATACAATATAGATACTAATTACGGGAAGCAGCGAGTTGTGCCCAACACAAGTGTCATTCGACTACTTATCGGGAAATCTCGGCAAAACACTGTCATGTATATATATCTATACATATAATAATATAATATATTATATAATAAGACTGTAAAAGATCGATTTCTGTACATTGAAGATTTTTATGAAAAATTGTTACAGGGGGTCTTAATTACCGTAATAGAAGCCAAAACAACAATTTTTAAAATTTTTGTCTGTCTGTCTGTCTGTCTGTCTGTCTGTCTGTCTGTCTGTCTGTCTGTCTGTCTGTTTGTCCGGGCTAATCTCAGAATCTACTGGACCGATTTTGATGGGGCTTTTTTTATTTGACTCAGCATCACTTGGAGAGTAAACTAGGATAGAAATAATCACGCCAATAGACTTAGGGGGTAGGCAGAAAATATATATATATAAAAGAAAGTCGTGTTTGTTACAACACTTATAACTTGAGAACGGCTGAACCGATTTGGCTGAAAGTTGGTGGGGTGGTAGCTTAGAATCAGGAAAAGCATATAGGATACTTTTTGTCCCGCTAGACGGGGCCGGGGCTGGGGTAGCACGGGACCGGGACGAAACGGTGGGGAGGTAGCTTAGTACCAGGAGAAGGACATAGGATACTTTTTATCCCGTTCGATGGGGCCGGGGCTAAGGCGGGACGGGGCCGAGGCGAAACAATTTAAAATAAATGTGGGTGGAAATGAATCTGTAAAGTGTTTTAATTCAATGTGTAGTGTTTCCTCCATATTGGTTTGTATAAATTAAATGAATATTTGGTACTTTATGGTACTTGCCAAAGTATAACAAAACAGTGCCATGAAAAAATTTATATTTAGATCCATTTTTTCCACACAACAAAGTAAAATGTTAGTAAAGTAGTAGTTTTTTTTGTGGCAAAGTAGTAGTTAAAAGTAAAGTAACCATATTATCCTATCAAACAAAGGAATTCCTAATCGAAATACAAATTGTGAACGTCCAAATAATCGGTATGGTCATAATAATTGATCACCTTTGATGTACCTACTACTTGCTTCTTATTGTTGTAATATGGCCAATTTTAATGATAAGTGAGTACTAAAATGTACTATATAAATACTTTATATCTTGCGTACTTATAAGTACTTATACTTAAGTATCTTATTTGTAAAATCATAAGCCTATAAATTAAAAATTCTATCCAAAGTCACTATTCCACGCGAACGAAGTCGCGGGCACAGCTAGTTATTGAAATAAAGAAATTATATTTTATTATTAATATAAAAACTGATCAGAAAGTATCAGCTGTGTTAAGAGTTAAACAAGTCGTTGATATTATTACGGTTTGGTTGGTCTAGCAAAAATTTCAATCATGCTTATTTCCAATTTTCTGAAAGTTAAGTATTGTGTTTAATTTTATTAGAGTTTGATTGGTAGTTCCGCAGTATCGATTAGTTTAATTTTTTATTTTCACTTATATTCTTCGACGAATGGTAGATACCGAAATAGGTAAGTACCTACTCATTTTGTGTACCTTCCTAACTCAAATAAAGTTGATACGAAAACTGTTTGCTACATTCACGGAACTCATTTTACTAAAAGGTTCTCTATAATGTTTACGTACTTTCACTGTAACCTAATTACCTAGATTTCCAACCTATCTAGGTTGTAATATAAGTATATTAGGTTACGGACTTGCCTACACCTAGCTGTTTTAATGTTTAGCAAGCAACGAGTAACAAGTATAAGAAATTAAAAAAAAGTTTCGATCTAATATCTGATATTGTAATCGACACATTGAATGAATGAATTAATAATTGAAGGGCTTTATTCGACACAAAAAAAAACACAGAAAAGAAAATACAATAAAAAAAAAAAAATGTCGAAAAGCTCAGCAAAATTATCATTACTTATCTTTGGAACTTATGATGACAAATGAGAATTCCGTTAATTAAAATAATTTAAAGTTAAGGTAAGATAAGATTACGAAACTAAGCTGCGATAACATCAGGTGTGATCTCAAGGTTGGTTCGGAAGGTCAGCGCCCATGTGGACTACCCACCACATTTCGAACGAACACAACGACCGTTATCATTCAATTTGCATATGTTATATTCCTTATAAGTATCTAAAGAACATAAACGTATTTCCTCTCGTATTTACAACCAAAGGCGTCGACAAAGCCGTATATGGTAACATAAACAATGCATTACGTCATAAAAAGTTAAGCTGTGAGAGAAGTCAAAGACATTAAATACTGACCTACTTCTGGACCTATTGTTAATCGATAGCAAAGCAGTAACCACAGTGGGTGCTGGCTGTATCGACAGTTTACGGTAGCAGTGGAAAGTTTTTAAATTAAAACGAAATGAATAGAAGTTACTGGGGGCGTATTGCGATCTTGCTTTAATCCGTTCAAGTTCCAGGCAGTTCAATTCTTACTCAACTAGCTAAGTCGCCAAATTGAAAAAAAAAACTATCTATAGTCTATTATATCATCATCATCATCATCATCATCAGCCAAAGAACGTCCACTGCTGAACATAGGCCTCCCCCATGGATTTCCACAGCGACCGGTTGTGAGCGGTCTGCATCCAGTGTGATCCTGCGATCTTTACAAGGTCGTCTGTCCATCTTGTCGGTGGACGTCCTACGCTGCGCCTTTGGGCGAAGGGTCTCCAATCTAAGACTTTTTGCCCCAACGGCCATCAGTTCTACGCGCTATGTGCCCTGCTCACTGCCACTTGAGCTTACTGATTCGCAGGGCTATGTCCGTTACCTTAGTTCTATGTTCTATTATATGTATTATATGTAATGTAATGTATTATATGTAATATCTTCCTTGTGGTACTTCGTAACACAAGGAAGATATTTACTTAACCAGACAATTGGTGTGTCGTCTGGCGCATATTTTTATTATTATTGTATCTCTCCTGCGGGATATCACGTCACGGCCGAAGCCGGTCCTTTTGGAAGGCTTACCTGGGGATATGGATCCAACAGGAAGAGGCCCCTTTGAGATACTATAGTGTATTGGGATGTGTACACCTTATTATTTTTTATTTTTTTACATCTCGATTATTATTATGCATTGCAACCAGTTAATATCTGACTTTCTGTTATGGATCTCGGAGGAGTTTGAGAGCTATTTCGAAGTACCCGAGACTCAAAGGAGGTCATATAAACTGCATAGATGACTAACCAGGTTTTCACTAGGGGTTATATGCACTGAATAGATAAAATCTATTCAGTGGTTATATGAACTGGTAGTTATGCATAGTCAAGTAAAAATAAACACAATCGAAGCACCAATCGCTAGAGTAACCGGTGCTGGAGACGCAAATACTATTACCGCTCAAGTAATCAACTCCTCCTTAAATATACAGGGCTATCAAAATGTGTTTTATCAAAAGTGTGTAGGTAGAATTGATATGAAAGAAAGAAAGAAAGAAAGAAACATTATGCGATAAAGTCTGTAGTTAAACGGCAATTTTAAGACGTTTTCTCTTAAATCTAAAATGAACCCTTCCTATTTGCGTAACGGCTCTACATTCATATAATCGTATGCTACTGAAATTTAAAAACTACAAAACTAAATGACATATTTCGATCTTAATTTAACGCAGTTGTATTGTTCAGGCCACGGTTTATAATCGGGTAATGATTTTTACATTTATTTCACATTGCAGGATCAACTTAGGTAATAGTTTATTTATTTATTACAAAACCATCCGGCTTCTAGAAGCTAACTCTAGAGTTAGTGACTTAGAAAGTTCAGATTCAGATTTCTAGAGCTTTCAAGAAACTTATAAAGTATTGTTATCTGCGGTTGTCAGCCCTGATAATTTGCAACGGGGCCGCTTCCTACCTCCAATCGACACCAATCACTAATCTTCAATTGGATCGCGCAAATCAATAGGGACCGCATTTTTTTTACGGCGAACCGAGGACGGCTAGTGAACACGGGCCGTTATCTAAATGGATGCATTAGGGCTGTTTTATAAGGTCCTTTATTTGCCCTCGCTAATCCCCCTAATGTGGAGGGTCGACGGCAACTTCCCTCGGCTTTGTGGCAGTTTGTGTAAAAATAATATTCAACTCGTCGACTTACGAGTAAATATTTATAGCAAAAGCAAAGTTTCGCAGTTAAATTTCAATTGGATCGGAACGAGTTATCGAGCTGGTAACTTGATTAAATTAATAACTTCCTCAGTTATTCCGCTCAGTGCTAAAGCGTTTTTAGTATTCAGCAGACGATGTGTAATTGAACCATGACTTTATAAGAGTAGATTACACCTCAATTCTGCTCATAATACTTAATTGCCTCAATCTTAACTTATGTAATCGGTATTCTGAAAAGGTATAAAATTCTTGATTTTAGGTTTTGCTCAGTGTAGGTAGAGGTTTTTTACTTAGAATACCGATTTCAAGGCATCTTTGATGTTCTTCAGTCAATTCTGTAGAGGCAATTTGAAGGAAACGTCTGCATTCGCTTGCTAGAATCAGCCGCAATATTATCTGTCAGTGGTGTTTTTTTTACATGAAGTTTAAGCTTTTTAACGCTCCATTAGATAAGGTTTTCATTTATGTATGAAATTAACAGCAGCGCGACCGTCGCGCTACTAAAGTCGCCTAAGTGTGAAAGCACAATCATTTCTGCTTAGCCCAAAGGTATGACTGGTAGAGAATGCCATATGGCGTTGAGTCCAACTTTTGTACAAACTGTGGTTGTGCAATATAGTATAAAAGAAAGAAAGAAAGGAAGCGCTCTAAGTCACCAACTTGCTAATATTATAATTTGACCAAATTTGACAGCTTCAACCCGCTACCCGCTACAGTATTGCGTATGATTTAGCTGTAGGTAGGAAGCTTAATTCGATAAGTTTGCGGCGTCAGTCATTATCGAGCGAACAATCAGCGTCGCGCGTCGACTCCCACGGAACGCCACAGTTTTTATACCCGTTGGGAAGTTGCATTCGCCATCGCCAATGCACATTGCACAACAAACGACTTATATTCGACTTTATGACCCTCGCAATAAAAGCGAATGATCTCTATACTAGTGTACTCCGGATACGCGACGTAATGAATGATTGGAAATGTTCGCGGCTGCAGTTTTTCTACGATCGCAATCCGGCTTTCCACTTTAGGCATGACGGGTGTCGTCTCTGCTGGCTGCAGGTTTTAGGCTAATATTAGCTCAGTGAGTGCAATATACACACGATGTCAACCATCCTTAGCCTCCAGTACCTATCTTCTTACAAAATTGATAAGCTATCTACTCTCGGTAACTAAAATTAACCTTCGTCCGGTCGTGCCTGCTGAATTTGCTCAATCTTAAATAAAACGTTAAATTAAAGAGCAACATATGTTAGTATACGTAATGCAGGTAACCTAGGAATTTACCTTTTAATCTTGACTTGAGCTTTTATGGAAAATAAAACAAATACATATATGCCTACTTACCTACAAACTTCACTATTTTCCAACCGTTTCCTCTGCGTTTCGTCTTTTTATCTCATAACTGACCTTAATATACACAAAGACCTTTGATAAATTTAAACAAACCTTGTCCTTATAAAAGAAAGGATTGTCACGGGCGGCGAGGACGAAGATCTCATTTTGCTGGGCGGGAATCAATTATTAAGGCGCTCCAGTAGGCCGTAAAGGGGGAAAAGGGGGAGTTTACACAATCTGAAGCAAAAGGAAAATGTAAACATATCTCGGTATTTCCCATTATTTGACGGAGCATTAACTAAGACGAAAATACAGGTGTTTTGCGGTGATTATAAATTACATTATTATAAATCTCAGTCAGTGGGCTTATTTTGAAAAAGTACTACGTTCGGCCATTAGGATGTCATTTGTGATTTGGGTTTGTACAAGTAGTATAATAGAATGGCAGGATGGACAGGCAGGTACCCAGAATTGCGCGAGTTCTCAGTAAATACGGACGGTAACGAATAGGATTTTATGTAAATATCGGTTTCACAGGACTGGCTTAACTTTTAGTGTTAATCCACTACACACGGGGACATGATTTGTTACTTTGCATTAACGACGTCGTCCAAAGCATAGGCACCGACGGTAGGTACAGAAAGCTATCAGAACCACCGTATCACGATTAGCAGTTTATTATTTTTAACAACATGAGAATGTCGGAATCTCGTTCCATCTTCGACTCCGTCTTAGTGGCACTTGGCTTGGTCTGGACTTCTGGAGTCAAGAGTAAACCCATACTAAATAAAATTTAAAAAAAAACAATCCCTGCCCTCTGCAAAGATAAGTAGAGGCAGGTAACTTCATCGTCGAGTCAAATCATAATAATATTGCTGTGAGCGGCGAGGGTTGAGCATTGAGCACTCAGCGGCAAGGTAACGCGCTGGTTGGCAGCGTGCGCACCCTCTCGGTTCGAGATTCACCCATCAAATATTCACATGTGGAGGCATGGTTCCCGCTCACCGGCCCCCGCGCCTCGCGACCCGTCTGAAACAACTGAATGTGCTAAAATCAATAGCCGGCTGTTGTTTGACAATGTTTGCTAGACGGCGGACTGCTGGGATATAAATAGCACAGTAATGAAAGCAAGGAGTGAAGGACGTTTGCAATTTGATGACGTTTGAGCGGTAGTTTAAGTATTTACCGTAGGGGAGGCCTATGTTCAGCATTGGACATCCTATGAATGATAATGATGATGATGATATTTTAGTTATGATTGAGAACATTAATTAAATAAACTCGTCGTCGTCGGTCGGCCAACTTCTTGCTTAAACCTTACCTAACTACTTAAATCACAAACATTATTATCAAATGTGCTCAACGTTATCGAAAAAGTTAAATGCCAAACGCATATTTAATTTAATCATTTATCATATCTAATATCTTTACAACGGGCATCAAATTAAAGTTTTCAGCAACTAATAACCGAAACCGCTCCATGCCCACATTACATTTAATCGCCCGCTGTATCCAAATTTAATTATCCAAGGACGTAAAATCCCTCGGCACAGAATATAAAGTTATATTAACTCCTTCGCCGGAGTTGGGTAATGTTGTGATGACGAGTTAAGGCGTACCCGACTCTATAACTCAACTGACAGAAATCGTCATAATCCGTCTAATTTCACTTAATGATTCATTCGAAACACATTTACAATGGGTAAAACTTAATAGTCGACACTCTAGTCACGAGACGCACGAGCAAGACTTTTTTCTAGGATTTTAAGTTTTAAATCATTAAACGGATCAAAACTGACAATTGTAATCAGAAATAATAACTGACTGAATCTTGTGCAAGGTTTGGATTCACATAGAATGTGATTAACTCACTTACATACGGTAGTTCTAACACCTTCTCCTCCATTCTACATTGTTTTAGTGTGGTTTCAATTTTTCGTGACCCGAAAGTCGACCCGAAACCAGCAAAAGAGGCCCAAGAATGGGGTTAGGTTAGGAAACCTCGGCCCAAGTGAACCTAAGAACACTGTGAACCGAGCCTGCGAAAGCTGCAAATGTCATTGACTCTGGGGTATATATTGACCCGATCAAAAACTTTAATATCGCGATTCAGGATTAGAAATGGCGACCATTGTTGGACCACTTAAACAAACTCAAATCAAGTTACAAATGAAATAGATACAGTTAATAAAGGTTAAATAAATCAAACAACTAAACAAAAGGGCTATTTATTGAAAAAAGAGAAAATACAAAGAATTTTACTTAATTCCTCTCACTAGGTTCCGTTTATTAATGCGTGAATGTAAAATGACGGTGTATTTCTTTACTATTGACTTCAACCCTTAGCCCTAGGGAGCCATATTGAATCGGCGTCGACGGACGACGACAAGTTTTATTCAAAAGAAAGAATACAACGAGCCCTACCTGCCTCTATTGTGTTTTTTTCTTGTTCGTCTATATTCAAAGTTGCTTTTTATTGAATAAAGCCTAGTAAAAAAAGTGAGTCAATGTTTTTATTTGCAAGTCAAACAGGTACTTAGGCACAGTTGACACCGATAGAGATATCGTTATAAATGTAGCTAAGTTTTGTGCTGTAAGTATTTGACTAGGTTATGCAAAATTATATTAAATTAGTAATTACTATTGTTCCTTGTAAATTTTTGCTGTCCAAACATTAAATACTGTTATATATCTAGTGTTATTTTAAACAGCCGATTCAGAACTGTTCGATACTGAGGTGTCGTTGGATTCGATAATTAGACCGATGGAAAAGAGAGGGGTGTTTTCAGTTTAGTGTCTGCCTGTGTATCTGTACATGTCTGTGGTATTATAGCTCCAAAACGGACTGATTTACCTATTATTATTAAAATTACACAGAGAGGCAAACCTAGGGGGCTGGTCATATGGCCACCTGTTTGGTGTTGACCGTCACGTCACTAAGCTTTGATCAAAACATCAGTTCATTGCCAACTAAAGAACCGGTTGGAAACTTAAGATCCTTTTATGAATGTCGTAGGTATCGTTTACGCGTATGCGCCGCGCAGGATGTCCTGCGGTTACTGCGGGTAGAAGTGAAGGGACAGTCGGTTGCGCACTTCCTTCGCCAATTTTATGGGTTCCTATATCCTGGAAGCGATACTTTTAAGGTGTTTTGTAGAGTAAGTCACATTTGCCCCTAACGGCCAATTATGTTTATACGTTAATGGAGGTATCTCTGAATTTCCTGTACTATGTTTCGTCCCCAATACACTAGTGCAGCAGTACTCAACCTTTGTTTTATAATCAAACGTTTTAGGAGTAGTACTCCAGGCCATATCATATAATAATCCTGTGCTTGATCTTTCATCGGTCATATCGGGTTGCCATCTCACTGAATAATGAGAGTGAAGGAACAGAGAGTACACTTGTGTATTGCGCACACATCTGGGCACTATAATATCTCGTGCTCCTCTGTTGAGAGGGGCTTATGAGAACTGTTTTGAAGCCACCATTACCGAAAATCGGTAGGAGAATATTATAATTTTTTTTGCTGTTTTAGAGCCCCCAAAATAGTTTCACAGTTTAAATCATTTAGCCAGTAGTACAAGAGGCGAAATAAGAGTTTTTAAATCGGGAAGTGCTTTACATCAACAGATATCAAAGGAAATCTCTTAACGGAAATTTGTTCTGTTATCTGAACCTGCTGAGCATTCCCATTAAGCAAAATCGGTTTTTATGATCGGCTATGTATTTTTTCTCGGGGGATAATTTTTGTAAGGAAATGAACGAGCTGATACATCAAGAAATGACTTCGTGCCATTAGCCTAGTTTACTTTGTGCAAGAGATTCTTCGCGTGCACTACATGGCAAGAAAAATAAGTAGTACAAACTTTTCATAATGATAATCTATACATATAAAAGGCTTTGTCCTGAATGACTGACTGACGGATCAACGCACAGCCTAAACCGCTGATCGTACAAACCTGAAACTTGGAAGGTGTGTTCTTTGTATGACAAAGGGATCCGATAAGAACGGATTTTCCGAAATTTCACCCCTAAGGGGTTGAAAAAGGGGTGCAAAGTTTGTATGGGAAAATGTGACTCCTTGGTCCAATCTACTTCAAATTTTGCATAAACATACTTTATGAATATTAAGGAAAAATGTATATCAAATTTTACTGAAATTTATTTTCTAACGGGGTTAAAAAGGGATAGAAAGTTATTTTGGGGATGATTTGCTACAAAGTTGATATCAATACTTATTTTTGATTTTATTTACTTCTTATTTTGACAGCAACACGTCATGTCAAAAAACTCAATCAGAGATGTTTTGACACATATTTTGATGTTGTTCTCGAGAATAGGATTGATAGTAAATTACTTAATTGAATTCAAGAAAGTGTAGTTTTCCATCAAAGTCTACTTCGCAATGATCATTATAAGCAAGGCTCAACTTTTACCCCCTTATTCCACGAGTTTAAGTGACTAGGCTTCGAACCGTACTAAGTTATTAACCGAACAATTTAAAAGAATGTCATAATGACAGCATTCAATACTGGAGGTATACTTTTTGATCGTTCGGGTAACCTTAGTCTTGGTTTCAACCATAAAATTAATTCCTTTCCAAAAAATAAATATATATAAATATGCGCCAGACAACACACCAATTGTCTGGTTTCGTGGTAAGGAATTTTCTTCCTTGTGTTACGAAGTACCAGACAACGATTATGACGGGGGCGTCTCCCATAAATACTTAAATACATATAACATCCATGACAAAGGTACAAATGTTCGTGCTCATCACACAAACATTTGCCCCCTGCGGGATTCGAACCCGCGACGGCCGGCGTAATAGTCAGGAGCGCTAACCAATACACCAAACGCGTCGTCAAAAAGGATAATAATTCTATGGTTTCAACCTGGTGCTATGTTTTTTGTAATAAGGAAGGGGCCAGATAGGTAGCGGGAGTAGACTTGAGGGAAAGCTGCTTCTCCCATAGCATGGTCTTATGTGGTGTGGTAATTGTGGCAAACACACCTTGGCCTGGTAAATCCGATGATTTCTAGAAATATTCGAAGAATCCGAAAGAAAAATAATTGATGAAAGGTGTAGAATTTAGATTGGGTTTTAAAACGATAAAAGATACGTATTAGGTAAGTTAGCCTGTAACGTCCCACTGCTGGGCAAAGGCAAAGGGTAGGTACCTATATTATCCTATATTTTTTATTGCTGAGACAAGTCACGTGGGTGGATGTTTTTTGTTTCTCTTGCCTGACCCATCATGTGAGGTATCATTGAATAGGGTTTAAAATGATTAAGAGTTGGCTGTTGTTTATTTTAGCTAAAAAAAACAAAATTCAGCTTCTTTCACCGTATTCCATATAACCGGATTTGTCTTATTAATTACAGATATTTTGTTAATTCAAGAAAACAAAACCAAGGGCAATCTTAATCATGTTCTACGGGACATATTAAGAGTAGTTTAAAATAGCTGTAAAACATTACCCTACGACCTATGGGAACAGTGTGAAAGCAAGATGCGCGAACGAAGTCGCGGGCGGCCGCTAGTAAACAAATATACGTGCTTAGGTTTGGAACCAGTGCAATTAACCTTATTATTGTCAAAAACTGTGTACTACAAACACGTACTTTATAACCACATAACTAAATTTTAGAAATTTGCATACGTTAACCGTAAATAACTTAGGCCCACTTACGCATGATGATGTAACCCAGGATTACGCTGTATCATCCTGTCCCTGTCAGTTTATTTGACGTTGACAGAGATAGAAATAAGACCAGTATTAGCGTGATATGTAACTTCCTAAAAAACAATGGTTATATTAAGCTAGAGAGAATACCACTAGCAATAAGCCCACCTTTCGTACACGTTTGCTTATGTAATTAAGTTGTTAAATGAATAAACATGTAGGTATCCACATTGGAGCATGTGTTTAAAATAGAATCCCGAAGCGAGAGCCGGGGGTTTCCTGACCGCCGGCAAACATCCCGGATCCCTACTTCCTTCCCCATCAACGCTGTTTGCGCTGATAAAACTGGAATTTTGGCACAGTCTGACAACTTGCGAACCTCCAGTTGATATAAAACCGTTGAGTAATTCAAGGAAATATTTTCGGTGATGTTAGGTCGAAGAGAAACGTAGGTAAATAAAGTAATTTCACAGTATCTTGGTATTTTATGTCCTAGCGCGCTTTCGCACCCATCCTTTTCTTCCGAGTAGAGGTATGGACACTTTGACACTCGTTCGAATCCGATTTTTATATACTTTGTTTTTCATCCGTGAAAATCACGCGCAGTACATATTGGTTACGAAAAAGTGCGAAGACGCCCTAGGTCATACCTCTGCTTGTTATTTTTCATAAAAAAATGGTTCAGTATCGTTTATAAGCAAACATAAACGGGACGAAGGCGGAATATAAGCTTTTGTAGTTAGGTGGAGCTTAATTGAATAACGGCTGTGAGTGCAGTTCTTGCAAGCAAGAAGCTATGTTAACAAGGAATGGCGATAGTGAATTATGTAAACCGTTACATTGCACGTCGTTAACGTCCAGCTTTAAAGTTTCTGTCCGTCGGTTAAGCAGTAAACAGACAACTTACCTTATAGAGTTATATCCTAATTTTCATCCGGTACTACCATATACTTTCCATGTGATATGAAATTGGTGACACATGCATTAACATACAATCCAATGGAGACACCAGCAAGCTTGAAATGTAAACCAAAATTTAAAAAAAAGCTGTTTTGTTATACTTCCTAAATATTTAGCGCAGCAACTACTTTTAAAGATATCGAAATTTAGTACAACATTTTTAAAATACATTATTTTTGTTTATCGGACGTAATGTAAAGTCTATGGTGCATATTGGTCTAATAACTACTCAACAATTTCCATTTAATGTTCTCGTTTTTGCGCGAATAAATAATTTAATAACGTGAATGCCCAACTTCTATCAGATTTCATGACTGCAACGTGCAGCCTGGAGCCACGCGCTTCTGATTTTTACATATTAAATTAAACATGTTTTTGCAAGCTCTTCCACTCAAATAATATGAATATTCACTCGTCACTTCGTATTTACAGAAGTGTGAATGCGAGTCGGTGGGTACCTATTAATGTAAGAAGCCTGAAAGTATGGTTCTTAAATTCATTACCAAAAATATAATAACTATACATGAAACTAGACCTCAAACTAATCCACATTCACGCCATTTTGAAATATACACATACAAAATGAAGTACAAATAGCGGACTTAGTGCTTTAAAGTATGCTCTACCAGTCAACCATTGGGTGCACCTTTGTATAAAACGTTATAGTTAAACTAAGCTAAATACGCTTGTTGTGTAATTTGGATACAATTTTTAATCGAATTCTGACAATCGGTAGCAACAAACTCTTTTATGTGTTAAGTCGAAAAAAAGTTAACACATCGCAACAATGAAGCGTTAACCTCCTAGCGACGTAGCACGTAGATATATGTACAATATTTATAATGGTACCCAGCCGCCGAAGTTGGTAACCCTTAATGTAACTGTCTGAAAGTTTTAAGAGCTTGTAACGCAACCTATTGAGCTGAACGATGCGCTTTTGTGTCGATTTAAGCCACGGTCTACAACTTCTAAACGATTTAACGTATCAAGACAAAACTTATAGTGGGAAACTTGCAGGCGCTAGTGTAAGTTACTTGAGTGGTTGCGCATCAGACGTAATGAGCCGCGGGTTTTTTTTAAACTACTAAGAACCGATAGTTTATTCAAGTAATGGTTTAATGTCGTTATCAGCGGTTGAATATAAACGATTGTGCGAGTTTCGAAGAAAAAAGTACTGGGGGCGTATTGCGATCCAATGTAATCCGTTCAATTGCGAGGCAATTTAATTCCCACTCAGCGTATACGTATATTATCAATATAATAATGTTATTATAATACTACAATGGTATGAATACTAATAATAATATTGTTATAGTATAGTAATTTTATTAATATAATGCGAAATTGCAATAAGAATTGCTTATTTGACAGTAATGCAGAGCTGTTTAACTGTAAAAATTGCAAAGCAATACGTACCCTGATCCAATAATCATTAAAAAGATATTCTAAAATTTAAGGTTAAGGTATTTTTTCTTCAAAACACGCACAATCGTATTTATGTATTCAAACGCGCTGGTAACGACAGGTCCATTAGTTGAGTCAACTATCGATCACGCTACCGGTCCTTATTCAAACTCGTACGAGACTGAATGAATTCTTGTTAGAATTTTTGTAGCGGAAAGTTCAACTGTAATTCCAAGGTAATCAGCGCTGAAGGAAATATAAAGAGGGACTTTAAATAGAGCTGTTCATTTCTCCCGAGTCCCCATGTAACGTCATTTCATTCTGAAAATGCGAAGCGTAACCGTAAATTACATTTATTTATACCGAGCAGTATCTGACTTGATTTATTTTCTTTTTGTGGTACTTAGCACGTTCACTGGAGGTGAAATGTATATTCAAAGAAAATGAACGAAAAAACGTGCTAAAAATTATTTTACCCTTACTCCCCTTTTGCAGTTAGAATTGAACTAATTTACATCTGAAATGGGGCTGAACGAATAGACAGATTTATTCATTAAAGGGGTCTTACAGTCGCCAAGCCCGCTTGTGAATGCGAACATAATAATGGAATAATTAGTTCAACGGAGTAATAAACTACTCCTTGCCACGAGAAACCTCAATTTAATAAAAATAATTCTGTGAAACGTTTTCATAATCAGGGGTGGTGCTTTCTTGTGACCTCGCCTTTATTTATTTTTTTACTAAGGCAGCTTAAGGATGTTTTTTTAACACTTGTATAGAAAAAGTTGCCTGTTAAAATTACGTACTATATAGTAGGCAGACGATAAATAGGTTAGTTGAACCAAACCGGAGACTGTTCCGTCCCGTCCCCGGAGAGCCATTTGCCTCGAAAAGCTTTTAATAACAGATCCTAACACACTTTCGCAAGTTCCTGAAACAGCTCACTCATAATTAATGAAATGTGAGCTTTTAATAACCATGAAATTGTCATCTAGGCGGCTACGTGAATATTTACATTATTTATTGTGCTTTGAATAATATTAACGGGCTCATGCAGCAACGACGATGTTGGATTCCACCGAGATCTTGCTGTTATTAAAAAACATGCTGTCATGCTCACAAGCCAAATGCTTTATTATATGCTTTATTATTAAAGTCGAATGAGATATCCTATCGATGGAATACCTTTTCTCTCGTCCTATAGCATCCTATAGAATGTAAATTACAGCATTCAACGAAATATTGTCCGCAAATTCATCAGCGTGTATTCCGATGTTATACTTCAGCAATATGCAAAACGGCTATTACGTTCGTAGATACACATCAGTTATTTTTGATCCGATGTATGGGATTAATATGTTTCTCGCTCATGTTACGAGTAGATTGGTTCGAGTGTGAGCGCTTCGCCGGAGGGGGAGTTTGGGCGAGTTTAAACTTTATATGAAAGCGTTTAGAGCTAGCCAAAATATCCGAGCGATATGTACGGCAACAGCACGCCGAACTAAACACTGCTGTCTCCTATGCAGTTATTTTAAGGGTTATATTTCAACAAAGATGTATAGCCTGATGTTCTGGGGTTGTATTATGGCCGCGGGCGTATCGGTACACCCTCGATGATTAAAACGAGCCGAGTTGATTACGTTGCATGTTTGTGCCCTTTCAGCCAGTGAATGAATGACCAATAGGTTTATTTAGGGATCGTATTCAGCCCGATACACTTGTATCTGTAACAGGTTTTTCTCGATGAAAAGCGGCGGTTCATTAGAAAACATGTTTGCTTAAACAACTCTGGAAATCAATAAATACAAACACACATGATAATTGTATAATGATCGATCGATCGATTGAGAAATGCACAGAAATCGGGTAAAAACACAGGGCCTACTAGAAACAAAAATAATTCTTGTTTTTTTTTAACACTTACCTACGTTGCCCAATGTCACATACATTGGGCCATTGTCGTCGATTTTTACAATCACTTTTTACTTAAAAAAGTGCGAAAGTCTTTATTACTCTTGTACGCAAAAAAAGCTGAAAATATTTTGACTTGAAGAAAAATTAGGACAATATAGCCCGCAAATCGTAATATAAACCATGACTAGGGTTAAAGCGCAGGCGAAGTCACGGTCAAAAGCCTCAAAAACCACTTGCAAGTGGAGGCTGTCACAGATGGTATCAAGCAGGAATTTCCAATCCAGAGCAGTCAAAGCACGTCAATAAAGTCCCGGGTGCGCGTGGCTGGCAATTCGACGCGTTCCAACATTCCCGGCATTCCCGCCATACACAAATTACGTGGTTATCTTTTTGCCTAAGCATTCTGGAGGCAATCTCACGGCCATGATCTGTGGAGATGGGCGTTATGTATATTCTGGGAACGATGTATGCTAATAGTTATGGAATGGAAATAGTTCTCGATTACTAAATTGCAAGCAAAAAAATAATATCACAATTGTAACTCCCTACTCTTACGGTCAATATATTGGCTCCATAGTCTACACTACTTCCAAGGGGGATATTTTTTGCTACTGTGAAAATACCTTTTTGAAAATTGCCACCTTATCAAAATGTGTTTAACTAACATTTTGTTTTTTAAGCAGATTAAAACGATTGAGTATTCCAATCTATGTATGTATCTATGTATGTCTTAAAAATCAAATGGCTTATTGAAAGAATAACTCTTTTTTGGTTAAATAAATTAACCGAAATCCTTAGCCCAGTTGTGTGAAAATAAATACATAGACTTATTAGCAAATGATACCCCCCGCTACGGAGGCTAGATGTATCGTAAGATTAACAGAGTGACACGTGTCTGTGCGATCAATCACAGTACACACGTATCACTTGACGTGATCACTGTAGGCTTTAACTAAATGAACAAAGTTTCATTCAAATAAGATTGAACATTAATACTGCGTAGCCCAGACTTGCTACGCCGTAGTCATTGCTCGTAGTCCTGTAGCATGTGACTTTCCATTTGATCAACTTTTTGAATGAAAATACGATTTTATTTTAAAAAATATATATAACAGCGCAAAACCTAACTTGCTACGCCGTAGTCGTAGCTCGTAGTCTGTAGCATCGTGTATCGTAGCGTCATCGTAGCACTTTTTTTAACTGTGTCTTATTATTTTTGTATTTTTTTAATGAAGTCAGTCTTTATCACTGAGATAAGTTTGACTAACCAGGTATCTTTCAAAATAAATGATTTAACTTTTTTCTTTATATTTTATTTTACATTTTTCGGAAGACTTACAGCTAGAAATAGATTGAATTAAAGCATAATTAAAACGAAGGCCATTTACATGTCTTTACTAATAGATTTAAAGTATGACAGTAAAGTGATCTTACATAAACAAATTAAAATTATAAAATATTGCTTACTACACAATAAAGCACGATTTCAATTATATAATAATAATTATAACGTAAAAACTTACCCGCGATTTTTTGCTGATAAGTTGTGCTGTAAAGTTTACGCAAAGTTATCGCATCCTATATGCTTTCTGACTAGTTTGGTTGCGAGGTTTAAGATAGTTTAACTTTTACCTGGTTCTTCCTAGTCTTCACTGGGTGCAATCTTCAATAAGGAGGAGTTGCAGTGGTAGAAAAGTGTAATAGTAAAAGTCTAGAAATTCGATCCTTTTCGCATACTTCTAGGTATTGGCTTTCCGTTATTCATCATCACTAAAGTTCTCACACAGTAATTAAACAATTTGAGCGTATTCAGAGCAACGATATGATATCTATTTCACTGATCACTCGGTACGATTAATTAGTTCACAATTAGGGTTCATCTAAATTGTGCTCATCGATGCGGCGTATCGCTGCAATCTGCATCCGCTGCCGACACGTGTAACACATGCCTACATTCCTACAACGTTATATATATACTCTTTATTGCACTTAAAAGATGTACAGAAAATACAAGAAGAAGAAATAATATGTGTGTATTCTAACCTATTTTCTGTACACCATATATACCTATATAAACCAAATTGTCAGAATAACTACTTGAACCTAACACGTCGTTTGATAACACGCAAATAACTGCTCACATGAAAAAAAAGAAATCACTTGAAAATTCTAAAATATGGATAATGACTCAAATAAGTTGCGACAATTCTTAGAATTGTATCGAAAATAAAGATTAGTTATAACTAATCTTTATTTTCGATACAATCTATAGATTGGCTACGCCAACTTACATTCATCTTACTACATAACCTACAAACCTACTGCCTGGTCGATCGCTACAGAGATTTCCTTTTAAGAATCTACATACCTAGAGACATTCATTCATTATTAGAAAAATAAGCTATTAGTGCAACCGAGCTTTACGTTTAGTTATTTAGGATATAATTTTTAATAAGCAAACGCGTGCACCGCGAAATAAAGTCTCTTAGCAAAGTGGCGTAAAGTCTAAATATACTCGCTCTGGAAAAGTGTCACTTGACAAATGTAAAATATCTGTGTCTTGTTTCAGGCCGCGGTCGAAGGCAGCTGCTGGTGAGTGAGACGCCACTCGACTTCTCCCTCGCCGCTTGGCTCGCTGCCTTCCAGTTAATTATAGCCACGGTGACACAGACGTACTTGAAACTTGAAATTGCACTCGAAAATTTTAATCCAACTTATTTGTTTGTCGAGCCATTCTTTTAACTTTTATACTTCAGCTCGCTCTAGGCGCAATTAGCCTTCAAAGGTCGTCCCATTTTTAATGTACAGTTGTTCGCTAAAAAGTTAATTAAATAGCATTTGATACAACACACAAGTTAAAAGAAACACAAACACAAGGCGTCACTGATTTATAACAAGCACTCTGAGCTTCTGCGTCTTGAACTCTAGATCCTGTATGTAGGGTAACATAATGTGCCAAATTGAGCGCAAATATTCACAAGACCCTTATCTTTGTGTAATGAAATGAGTGGCGTTTACAAATTACGCGCCCTATGTCTCCACTAACGGAGGGTAATTGGTGGATAGTGCTTTCCCATAAAAAGCCAACTGCCTGATCGATCACTACAAAGATTTCCTTTTAAGAAAAGCTACGTTTCGTTTCGTGGCTAGTTTTTCGAAGCTACCGCATTATTGAAATATTAAAAAGGCACTATTGTGCGAGAGGTTCAGTTACTTTATAAATAAATAAGAATTCGTTCAAAGGTTCGCCGAAAACGAACACCGTACTTGAGCCACTAAAAATTTAAATCGTGTTAGACAGAAGCTATTCAAAGACCCATCGGTCGGGCCCACCATTTGAGGTCGCAAATCCCTCCTTTATTGAATTCTAAATTAGGCCTCTTTAGTCGAGTGTCCAACATTCTTCTGAAAATTAAACCACATATTTATTTTCTCTTTGACCTTAAAAAAGGTCGATAATTCCGGATAGCTGCGGCACGCACCAGTTCCGTGCCCGTGGTGGTGAGCGAAGATATGATGATGAGAGGATTATTATGAGAGGTCAAAATGCAATGTTTGTAGTAAGAGAAAATATATTTCGGTAGACACGTATAATAATTAGAAATTACACGACCTCACGAATTGACCATAGCACAACAGTTTTTTTTGAATGATATATGTAAACAAATATAAAATAAATTAATTTTACTAGTACGTTGTAACTGCATAAGACATCCCCACAATCTTTACTCTTATTTTGGACTCATTTTTATAGCACATTAATTAAATTAACTCGTATCATCACTTACGAGGAGGAATGCTGTCTCCCATCACGAACGATACGATTCGAAACGTCACACTGACCGATGATTTTGCGGCAGAAACCAGCGATTAATCACGTCCAGAATGGCGATCGACCGCAAACCGCGCGGTCTCCTCTCAGCGCCGTTCAGCCAAAATAATCGAGTTATCGATGCACCGGTTCCTGAAAGCCACGAACCGACGAAGGCGAGTAAATAATCCGCTTTTCCGAAGAGCGACGACACTCCGAACTTTGCCGATCGTTCCTCTACATTCCCCATTTCAAACTTGCATGTCGCAACAAAAGAGTAATAAGATCCGCATTGAAGAAACTCGACTCGAACCTTCCGAGCTAGACTTTGAATCTTATTCAAAATGTCTGGTTTCTTAGCGTCCAATTTACGAATAACTTACAGGAATAAAAGTTAGAAGATTGCTTTCGCCAGCGAACGTCTTGCGGCATTTCCTTGATTGTGATTGTGTTTGAGCTCGCGTCTCACCACTAGGGTGTAAGTTTACACAGTTATAATCCTCAATAATCTAATTAAATTGTTTGTAAGCAATATTCGCGGTTATATGGATTCCTAAAATTAACGCAAGTATGGAACAAAAGCTGTTAATTACGAATGTATTGGCCGGTTATCGCAGTTTGGCGAACAATCAGCATCCGATATAGCGGAATGCGATTATTCCGACCGACGGATCGATGCCACGCAACGGGTTAAATGCTGCACAGACGAACCGCCAAATGAAATGAGACAGTAATCTCGTTATACGCACTTCGTTAACAACAAACTGTTAGCATTAGAACTGCAATAACAAAACGCATGCGAGGGCGATGTGTGAATAGATATCTTCTTATTCAAATGGGTCGTGCGTGATCATTACGAACGAAGCAGTTATTACGAGTGATTGATGACAGTTCTCCATTTCCTTCTTTTTTTACACAGTAATCGATTTCTCATGGTGTTTTATTCACCGGGGCTCGACCAAAATCATTTCCTTCTTCGTACTTTTAAAACATTATCCGATATTTTTCATATTCTGTTAGTAAGTGGTGTATGTAGAGTTCACCCCTCCAACGATAAAAGTTGGCCATAGGTATTAGGTACTACTATTAATAGACTAGCTACTTATTTATTGAGCACCTAGTTACCTTGGCTGAAGCGTCCTCGCTTTGAAAGCACAACACGCTGGTTCGAGCCAGACTTCATTTGGAGCAGGTGAATATTGCATTTCACACTAACGAGGTGAAAAGTAGAACTTAAATCGATCCTGGGACGAGAGCAGAGGTGCAGCACAAATATTAAAGTGAGGTCCCTTGTACTTATGATACATTTAGGAAGCTCCCTCCCCCTCTTCTCCTCCTCTCCCCGCGCTCGCCTGCTTCATTATTTAGCTGCATTCCGCACTCACAGCCAGCTTTATGCACTGTACTTAATATTATACACTTTATTTTAACGTGGCAGCTAGGTACTTCATTGCAGACAGTGGAGTCGTTAGTAAAATATGGTCGCGTGTCTATTTCCGTGATAAAACTTTAAAGTCGGCACAAGACGATCATTCTGGAGGGTACAATAAGGAAATATTATTTTGCAAAAATGGCTGGTTGGTTATGCTTTAACACAATATTTACGAATTCGTGTGTATAAGTACCTAGATTATTTCTGTGTCTGAAATGAGCTGTTGTTATTTTATTTTTCGTCATTACATGAAAGTCTTTTGTCGCTACATCTTTACTATCAATCATCTTTCAGCTACAACCCGCCTTTACACAAATAAATAACAAAGTAATAGAAGCCACTAAAACTAGATGGAATAAATATAAAGATACAATACGGCTAGTTTTTATTGGAAGGTCGTTTCAGTTTGAGCGTCTCCCGACGTGTCCCTCATTCCGGTCACGAGGTAGGTGGGTATTGTGGGTATAGGTGGGTAGAAGTGGGTATACTGCAGGGTAGTAACACATTGTTCTCCCGCGCTCGCCAGCGCGGCCCGAAGATAGCACACATACAAAATAAAACACTACACTAAATCTCAATATTTATTTTGTTTTATTTTTTTATTAATTAAATGAACCCTTTTCTATAATATCATTCGTATTTAAGTTTATTGCGGTTTCACATCAAGTCAAATCACAATAACTTACAGATCCGTATATTGCAAATCGCAACCGTAGAATCCGAATGATTAAAATTCAAAGAAATTCAGTGCCTAAGTGAACTAGGATTTAGCTGAAATCTAATAGCTATCAAACAAAATGATCGGTGCAGTTGCCAACTGTGTCGGATGTCCGTTCAAAAGTTATTATGGCCACGTGTTCTATCTCTATATGTTTCATTTTGCTTTTAAATAACTTTGTTCTGTGTGCGTATTGCGATCATGCTTTAACAGTTAAGCTGCTTCTTTTGAATGGCGAATTGCGATGTGTTATGTATTTTTTAATTTTTTATTTAATATCAATAGACCCGAGAATCTGCCCCCATGATTTAAGTTATCAAACGGTTACATAAAAATTTGACATAAACATAAAGCCTTATTCGTTCAAATAGCCACTCTGTGCATCTTCTGCTGTGGATAACAAGAATGAAGACAGCTTATAAATAACTTCTATTTTCAGTAAAGACGTTACTGGTTGTGAGAACATTACCGTTCCCTTGTGTTACATGCATCATATTACATAAATATTCTCTCTGCGTTTAGTGTCGTTTAAACTCCGTTAAAGTAGGCAACAAAGTAACAGACGTCATACAATGAGTGAGCGGAGTTACAGAGCACTTGATGCACATGTGTTCCTGCCGTATACTGAAACTTGGGGAATATCCGGCAGCCGCCTCACAAACAAATGTTAATACATTACGCTACGGTCGGCAGTTCAACTTTCCTAATACAATTTATTATATTCCTTTTAACATTGACCGGAGAAAAGATTGTGCGTGAAGAGGAAAATATTGAATTATTTCGTTACGTATTTATGAGGTGCAGAGTTTTTTTGCTGACAATACAAGCGCGACAAAAGCAATGCTCGACGCCACCTTTCATCCATTAGGGCTAGCAATTTGACATTACTTTTTAGTAGGTATACGTGCCCAACCCACGACACCGGCGCTCGTCACTCCGTTAAAATTAAATTTAAGTTATCCATTACTCCATCCATGAAAAACAAGTTTACTGTGCTACTACGAAAATAATTAAATGACATTACAAAATTGTCACAAAATTCACGCCTGTAATAAAAACAATAGGGTTCTTACCGAAGCTTTTTATTCTCTATGGTTCTTACATTACACGTAACGTCAATCTGGTTAACGTTAACACCTACAAGCTCGCTACATTTCAAGAAAAAAAATTTGAAAGCATTGCGCTGAAAGAAATTACATGGTAGAAATAACACCCATTCTTTTCCAGAAGAACAATCGGATGACGTCGTTCTACATAAAATATCAAGATTTTCCATTAACGCCCATTAGTGCACGTCTCTATTATTATTATGACCCAACGTGATAAATACAATACAATATTATGTTTGTGCTTCTTAAAACAAAAACTAAGGTTTTCTAAATAATATATTAAATAGGTATTTTGACTAAGTGGAAGTAAGTAGACCCCTGATTCAGTTAAAGTTGGCACAGAGCTGCGGACGAATGCTTAGGGCTTAAGCCCAGGGCCTGACCCGTCAGCTCTTGCCTCACTTTTGGCACGGGAGAACGCCATCAGGTTTTTAGTGGGTAGGCGGGCTCACAAAGCCTGGAGTCTCACATAACCCCTGCGGTAGGTGGATATGCATAAGAGCATTTTCCTGACGCAATTAAACCCTCAGTGCGCGAGTCCGACTCGCATTTGGCCAATTTTTTTAATTTTTAAAATCATTTCACATTTCACTTAATACATCTTAATATACAACATAATATATAATTTAACTTTTTATTTCTTAAAAAAACAATATATTCTATTACATATTTATTTATTTACAATGTATTGTATGTGGTCGTGGTTGTGGTCAGTAACGGCACGAGCGGCCGGCCGTCGCTGACTACGACCACTGCCGCCGCGCGCTACGGCTCCGAGCTACGAAGCTACGATAATTTCGCGCATGCGCGGCCCGCTACTAACATTACCGAAAAAATATTAATTCTCACTCACCTGATTTCTTTATTATGTGAGCGAGTGTAGGATGAAATCTGTTCGTTTCAGTTCAGAAGTCACAAATTATTAAGCATAATAAATTTCTCAACTATTATCTAAGTTAATTCCCAAACTAACCCGCTTGGGTTGGGTTGCTTCTGAGCTAGGCCCAATAAAGATACGATCAACTAATATAATCCATGCTACATTAAATACTACACTACTACAATTAAATACCCGCCGTAACTCTATGCTCTATATATAAGCAATATACGTGTCCACAACGCATTGAGATAATTACGACATCTAGCCTAGACTGCAATGAACCTGCACATAAATTGCGCTAATTAAACAGACGTATGTGTTTCGCTAGATGCTCGTGTAGCCGTACTAATAATAAAATAGGATGTCGAGCGAAAGACAGACGGTTATGAAATGTTAAGTTAGATTACGTGGAGTATCGACGTGCAAGGATGATAGTCGGAGGAGGTCACAGCGAGCAGGGCCATCGAGCACGTGAGCCGCTCCGGGGACCATTCACGTAGGGCGGCGGCCGGCGCGCGCCGCGATCGATAGCGCGCTCGGGCGGCAGTGGTCCGCCCGCCGCGCGACGCCTCGCACGCGCCTCCCGAGCCCATGAGCGCCCCCCACAGATGACGGAGCCCGCCCGCGCCCTACGAACACGCACCTATTGCCCCGCCAGGACGCCCGTGCCGCCTCCGAGATACCCCACGCCACTCGCGACGAGCAGGTACGATCGATAGCAGCATCCTGCTGCCCAGGGTCCGTAGCCCGCTGGTCGCCGCCCGCAGCCCGAAGGCACATTCTTGCGGGATGCAGGCATGTGTCGCGGGCACACTGACTGCAAACCCCTGACTTATTCCGCTTGCATGTCACATACTATCAAGTATATTAAGTCCGTCTTGCTCCTTCTAGAGCTTAAATGTCAAGTCTTTCTTAATTCTCTGTCAATATCAAAGAACTGACAGCAACAGAATAATGATTTCACCCGGTGTTAGCTGACCTGTAGCCCAGCAATTTGCCCTAAAGCTCATAAAAGTTTCCACGAATAAATTATGCGGTTTCCACGTCATTTTCAATGTGTCTGACTTTGATCTTTTCCTAATGGAAACACTATCTTGCCAAGAAACCATAGAGATTATTATATATTCCGTGTACAATATAGCAAAAGACACACAAATCTCATTAACTTATGATGTTAGGTATGCGTATGTATGTGTTAATAAGTTAGTCGACAAAGTAAATACAGATCAAAGGAAACCACACATATGACGTACACCATCTTTAATCATATTTTAATTACTCGTGCTTCTGTAATGTATATCCTTGAACGGTTTCTTGAAGTAATATTTAAAGAAATGTAAGTAAACTGTTATTACTTCGAACTTTAATAAACCTATTTTTGCCCTGAATTTCTACCACCAATTTAAACAGCAGATTTTATCAATTTCTTATTATTAAACAACAGTTTTCAAACATAATTAAGAGTTTGATTGGTGTGGGAGCCGTAAGAAGATTAAGATTTAAGCTCAAGTAATTACTCGAACTTCTATAAATAGAGCTGTAAGAGTTTAAAATTGTTTTGTATAATTATTTGAAAAACCGATACTCGTTAGCTAGCTTTTCTAACACAATTCACATGATACGTAACCTTTAACCTTAAATAACATTAAACTTAAAAAAAGCTTGGTAAATTATAACTGTTGCTAAGGCATGTGATGGTGCTAAGTGCTTTATAGGACTCCTCAATTCATTTGAACTTAACCCTTTAGTCTTATGACTTGCTGGGCATGTTACATTGTACGACTTCAGGAAATCTATTTTTGAACTACTCGCGTTAAAATTTCTAATGATTTTCGTTCTAAAAACAAACTAAGTCATCGTCCATCACGCGAAGCATACACGCCAATAGTTATTTTAGTCATCATTTTTAAAATCACTGCTGTCTGGATTTCAACTGGCTCCCATTCGCAAATTAAACAAAACAAATTAAATTGATACAAAACTATTCAACGTCTTTAAGATAACTCTATTTAATTAAACACTTTGGAACAATAAATGTGTGTTTACGGTTACTGTAAAATGTAATACGAGTATGAAACGTTTCCTGCAAATCAATTTAAGTGCACGGACCCAGCAATCTCTGTGCTTTTATGAACGTAGGTAACTGAACGTGGTTAATACAAGCTCTGAATAATTAAAATAAACTTCGTGAATGTTCTTACTGGTTCATGAATTGAATTAACATTAAAACGATCTTATGCTTGATCTAATTTCTATCAAATTATTATTATTTTATACCTAGTTAACTTTTTAAACACACATTCTATTCGAGAAACAAATACCTACTTAATTTAATTATAAATTCAATTAAAAAAAAACAACTGTGTCACAATAAAACTTGTCATATCTTTGTCTGACCTAACACAGTTACTTTGTACTAGAGCAATTTATAAAAGTATTTTGTTTATAGTAACTGCCTCGGTGGCGCAGCGGTTAGAGGGTCGTATTTTAAAGCGACGGCTGCGCCAGCGGTCCCGGGTTCGATTCCCAAAAATATGTCCCTGGGTTTTTCTGTTCAGAAATTCTCAGGGAAGCCCGGAGTTTTTGCTATGGCGGGGACTGGTATAGACCAGTCACCCTATATAAATACCTGCTTATTAGGTATTTTTAATCATGACCGTTTACCCAGTCTTTTTCAAACGCTTTTCACTTCCAACGACAAAAGTTTTGAGTGAGATTGACACAAACCAATTGTACAGAACACACAAAAGTAAGTGCGGCTCGGGAGAACAAACAGTCAAACACTGACGAGGCGGGACGGACAGGTGTAACAAAGGTATCAAGGAAAATTGCGACCAACAGTCAACAACGGGAACTCAATGCAGCCGCACTACAAACGTAAGGCCACGTTCAGACAGCAATATTTTTCTCCGATCCTCGATTCTCTGCATTGTAACAATGGGTAGCGGTTGTGTTTGTGGCATATTTTATACTAGCGGTTCCACGCGGCTTCACTCGCATGAAGATCGGAACTCACAAAATATAATTTCGTAAGCCTATGTATTATTCCTAAGTCAAGCCTAAGTTTGATCAAAATCCATTCAGTATTTTTTACGTGCAGGAGCACGACATCCAAACATCCATCATTACAAATTCTCGCATATAATTAACTATTCAACACTGTCTATGGAATTTTTTTATGAATTACCGATATATGTTTTTTTTTAAATATATACGTACAGTTTGTATGTTACTTTTCATATAATTTTCGTCAAAAAGTAGGATGGCAAAACCGCAGACTAAAAAAAGAAAATATTAATGGCTCTCTCCGTCTGACTGACGTCACAAGTCCAACTTTGTGTGTATACGCGTATGCGGCGAATACACGAAAGAACATTTATCATTTTGCGCCATGTGTCGGTGGTTCATAACTAGAAATACAATTTTCCCTACCACACAGCAGGCCACTTAGTTTGAAACGTAAACCAGACGGAACTTACACTACAACAATTATTAAAGGAAACTACGATAGCTTTCCAGGAAATAGTAAACAACTGCAATTAAAAAGCTTCAGTCTCTAATTCCTGAAAACTTAGTTTGTGCAAAGGCAGTAGTAATAAGAACGAAACTTAAAAGTAGGTTTTAATATGATCAAGTAAGTGACGTATTTATTATTATAGACAGAAATTAGTGGGCTTGGGTGTTCTTCTCTTTCACCCAAAAATTACTGAAAGGTTGTATAGAACCTTTACAATGTTGTACCATCAGAATAATAACTAACAAAAAATCTGCGCGGGAAAAAGCTAGTTACATATAGTTTGCTGATTACATACACAGTGAAGGCTTGGTGAGGCTATGTACACGGCCGTGGTGTGGGGTGGTCGATTTTATGTCGTGATGCAGTGCAATTACTTGCTCGGTAAATGAAAATAGACCAAGGACAAATCTTGCCAAAGGCCACCCACCCGTTAGCAGGTACGGGCCGTATCAAGATACCCTTGTAATACTTTAGTGATTTACATAACTACAATACCCGGATATTGATATGTACCCTTGCATCCAAATGCATCTGCTGACTTTCTTTTTTCTCCGCAAAAAGAGAAAGAATACTTCAAGTTTTATACTATCACCCGGCGTTTGTACATAGCCTTTTTAGTCGTATTTAAACGATCAGAAGATTTTAAATTCTTTCTTTTAAAAAATCCTTTGTTTTCTGAGTCGGGAAAGTTTATCTTTGAGACTTTCAATTTCATTTTACCTATTTTCATCTATCTATATTGAACTATTGTATAAATGGAGTGCGTTGACGACCTGGTCTGTATGCAACCCCGGGTACAGAGTTTGAGCTGACGTAGGATCGATACATTGCGCAGAGGAGCTCTTAGATTCAGATGCCGGAACATCAACCCTTTGTCTTTCTCAAGATGCAATTATTCACGTCACAAAACAGTAGCAATCCTTCTTAGCTTTATTTGAATGCCAATATGAAATTCTACAGAAGTTTGGAATTGCAACATGCCCTAAACACTTCAAACGCGTAGCCAAAGAGGAGTATGCATACCAGTATTTGTACGCCATTGACTTATGACTACGATTACGCGACAAGTACACCTCTGTAACTAAGTACCCATATAAAGGCAAGGGGCGTATAAATCAACCACTACGCCAAAATACCAGATATGTCCGTACTTTTAAAGAGGTTCACCGTAGTTTTGAAAGTCCGGTAGCTACCCTTAGTAGGGTTTCTGTAACTTATCATTGACCTATTGGTTTGTCTGCAGGTGATGCATCAACGATGAGTCGCCGCGCGCGGCCGTGACATGGGAGCGCAGGCATGGGCTGGCGCGCCGTGCAACCGCCGCACATCGCCGCCGGCTTGCTCCTTCTGCTGCTAGTCAACCTACCAGGTAACGAACAACAACTAAAATTGCTAATGGGCTGCTGTCTGGAATCTGTCTGCTTCTTGATTTGGCAGTACAGCCTTGTCTCAGCGCCTCAGCTCGCGTTGTCAACGCGAGCTAGATCCTATGTCTAATGAAAGCAGCTTATCTCTAAGCACCGTCACCAATTCAATTCAATTATTTTTGGCTGCTCTTCTAAATAACGGGCTCAAATCAGTGAAACTAGTCTCTGACTATTAGTCAACTTACCACCACAGCAGACCTCCAGCCAAGAGGTTGAATGTGATATGAAAGAAGCTAGCTAAGTGCTAAGTTTACACCAACTTTCTAATAAACACTGGAAGATTGGCACCAGTCGACTGCTTTCTACGTGTAATAATAACGCCTCATAACGTAAATACGCCCCATGAATGTAGGTACTTCTCCTTCTTCTCAAGGCTTGAATAACTATTTGATTTGGACACGTGTGAACCTATGTTATGTGGTAAGTTATTATTAATCAAGGGTTGCTACCACCAAGGAAATATAAAGTCGGGCATTGTTGCTTAAATTACTCGAATTTGTAATAGGATAGCCATCATTGCGCTCTCGCTTATTGGATAATTTAAACGACACAGTTTAAAAACAATCTTATATCTTTTTATCTCATTTGTTATGAGTTTATGAAGCTAGGATCTAAAATTTAGATTGCACTACTCGTTAAACGAAAGTACTACGGTGCTTTCTAGCTCTATTTGCGTTATACACACGATTAGAAATTCTGTTAGCATAATGCTACACTAAACTGGTATAATATGGTGGAAATAAGTGTCTCGGCGTGGCCATGACATGAAATAATGCACCGTACTTCACACATGGCTGGCATCGCCACTCGCAAATGCATCAAGTTGCTCTATCATTAAATGGAAACGTTCTAGTAACCTATAACTCCAGCCGTATTGTGTGTTGATAAGTATATTAAATATAAATAAATATAAATATTGGACACCAATCACATACATTGCTCTGATCCCAAAGTAAGTAGCTAATGCACTTGTGTTATGGAAATCAGACACAACGGTGGTACCACAACACCCAGACCCAGGACAATATAGAAAATTTTGTATTTCTACATTGACCCGACCGGGAATCGAACCCGGGACCTCTGAGCGGCGACGCCTTGAAACCCAGCGTGCTTAGCCACTACACCACAGAGGTCGTCGATATTAGCTAGTAACAGCAGCGGAACTACACTATCAACTTTAACTGTTTAAATATTAACTCGTACCTTGATCATGAAGTCTCTGGCGCCTATTTCTCTTGAAGGCTCAACTGTTTTCCACATAAATGCAAAAAAAAATAGCAGAGATAGAAAGGCTTTCAGTCTTAAGGTTGCTGAGAGTAGTGCATAAGGTTGCTGAGAGTAGTGCATCTATTTTTTATTTCTTGTAGTAGGTCCTTAGGTAGGTAGGTTAACCCTGTGGTTATATATTCTGTGCCTGTGGGGTGTTCAGATAGAGTTAAAGAGTTAAAAAAATGTACCGTTGTTACTGAAAATGGTTTTACTATCACAGTGACCTGCCACCAAGACCACCAAGATGCTGTTCACATCACGGCGATCCTCGGCGAGAGCGTCGTGTTCAACTGCCAGGTGGACTTCCCCGAAGACATCCCCGTGCCGTACGTGTTGCAGTGGGAGAAGAAGGTAGGCGAAACGGTACGACGGCCCACACTCCACTCTTACAATACAACGCTGCTCAACCGTGTGTGTGTTTCTGTTCAGTAGAGGTCGGCTCGTCCCCGCGACGCGCCCGCAGATGTAAAGTATATGTCGAAGTGCAGACCACTGCACCTCGTATTATCCGTGGTAGTGGTAACGCGCGGGCGCCGCGGGGCGGGGGCGCCCCTCCCTCGCCCCGCGGTCGCCCTCCGCACGCCTTTTGTGTTTCTGCCTCTTCTGCGTATTGCCGTGTACCGCGAGCCCAACCGACCGGTCGACACGACACCACAGTGACAAAGGCCTTCAAAGCGAGTCCGAGAGAGCAGCAGACCCCCGTTAGACGAACATTTGTACACATACACTGCCACTTTACATATACAATAAGACTTTATTTTTAAAGTATAAGTATGTTTTCTTTGGGTGCACCAATTCGTTTTGTTCTGGGATAGTACCTGTCGGGAGCACTCCGCTTACAAGGCTGACACGGGGCACCGCACTCCCTCGCGCACTGGCGGCGGTTCTGTCTGTTTCTCTCTTCCTGTGGCTGTGGGCTTCCCCCACGCTCTTCCGCAAACGTAGCTTCATGTACCAACCTACATACTTGACGACCCTTTCAAATATTAATATCTGCACAAATACATATCGAACTCTATGCATGCCGTAGATGTTTCATTCATGTCTTCCATTTTCATAATGCATGCGACCTCATTTCGATCATAGAAGACTGCAGTAATCTATGAGAAGATTCAACTACTCGTATCCAGCGTAACAATGTACTCGTATCTGTAGAATCATTTCGAATTCATTGCTCATTTTCTTTATCCTTGCATGTCGTAAAGTAAACGTAGCACGTAGATAATGTTAATCTTGTTACAGCAAATCCTCTGTACCCACTGTTTGTCTTGTTCGATGTTGTTTTACGAAATTTTGTGAGTTCGTTTGCTGTTGCAAGATAAATAGGAGCGTCGTTTCGATGTTTGTCACGTGCGAGTCGTAGGAGGTAGCGTGGTTGCTTGACCAGAGATGGGAGAGTAAGTGTAGTAGTTAGAGTACTCGTATCGTAGTGGAGGCGAAGGAGCGCCAGATTTGGGATGCGTGCTGACTTGACATTTTGCGTAGGGCCAAGACATCCCGATCTACATCTGGTACGAGAGCTACCCGACGCACAGCGGCGAGGGCTACGAAGGCCGCGTGTCGCGCGTCGCGCCCGACTCGCCCTATGGCGCAGCTAGCCTCAACCTCACCAATATCCGTGAATCCGACCAGGTAATAAGCTCAGTTCATAAAACATCGGTATAGAAACGGTTATTTAAATAAAATAAGTTTTAAAATTGTTTATTTACTGCTTTAGGGTTGGTACGAGTGCAAGGTGGTGTTCCTCAATCGTTCGCCGAACCAGCACAAGAACGGCACCTGGTTCCACCTCGACGTGCACGCGCCACCGCGCTTCTCCATCACACCGGAAGAGATTATATACGTTAATTTAGGTAAGCCGTCAGTCAAACCAACCTTATCAGCATCAATAAGTATTAGACATGCGGGTCTAAACGCAAAAAACATATACTCACTCCTCGAAGTTTCAGCTGAATGGCACCGGCCGTGATTGAGAACCAACTCGTCATCATTATCAGCCGTCTAAATGACGTCACCGACCCCATCATCTTCATTAAGACATAAAATGCTGAACATATCAGTTAGCAGCATCTAATCTTAACTGTGGTCGTGCTCGTGCTGCCGACATTTATACCCCTTATTTATCAAATCTATTTTTACTTCTTATCCGATGCCCTTAAATGAATGACCGGACCATTTGAACATTGTTCCGTTTTTGGAACGACGTTTACACCCACAGAGCTGATGTTAGGGATCCGTGATTTTCGTGAATGTCTCTGGATGGATGTTGGAAAATAAGTACACAGACAGCTCCACAATATGCATCAGTATATTGTGTCCAAAAGTTATTTCTTAACACATAGCGATTACAGAGATAATAATTGTATTTTATATAAAGGCACACAATTCGTATTTTGTGGAGAGATTGACAGATGAGGCGAGAGAGAGAGGGAAGACCAGGGTTGTCTTACCTAACCTTTTTTAAATAAAAAGGTATGCAAAGGCAACTATTCTATACAGCCTTATAAGTTTAGAATATGGTTTACTTACATTTCAACACTTCCCCTTAAACCATATACTATACAATTCATATGCATGACTCTACATTACAAGTACGAGAACACACTGTATATAGCCAGAGCGATTGTAAAATCATTTTACATACCCTAACTATACTTAAGACTCAATACTCAAGTACATAGGCACACATTACAAACAGTCTACCGCTTTACAATGACAGCACACATAAGCTGTTCATGAAACTGTAATGTTTACTAGAAGACAAAGCTTTCGTAAGGATGTCAGCTATCATATAATTTGTTTGTAAATAAGTGACAGAAATCAAACCTTTATTTACCAAGTCTTTTACAAAATGATATCTGATATCAATATGCTTAGTCCTCTTATGACTCTCTTTAGATTCTAAAAGCCTAATAGCACTTAAATTATCATTTCTTAGTTTACATTTTAGCTCACACTCTGTCAACTCTTTCCAGAAGTTACATAAAAACAATATGTCCTTACAACAGTCACTGATGGAAACATATTCCGCTTCAGTACTAGATAAAGCGACACAGCGTTGCTTTCTGCATTCCCAATTTATGCTATTGCTACCCAACTTAATTATAAAGCCACTATAGGACTTTCTGTCAGTGGGATCATTCCCCCAATCTGCATCTGCAAATGCCTCTAAACAAAAAGCATTACTTTTTGACCTTTTAAAAACTAAACCATAATTCATAGTTTTCTTTAAATAGCGTAGAACTCTTTTCGCTGCAACCCAATGACTTTTACTGAAATTTTTATTAAATTGGCTCAACAAACTACAGCTGAAAGCAATGTCTGCGGTCCAATTCCACTATCAAAATCGAACTTAACGTAAACTCAACCGGTGACGATAATCAACTAAACGTCACATTTCCTATTCCACTAAAGCGGTTCGGTTGTGGTTTAGCTCAACTTTATCGTTCGACCGAACATTAGC
Source organism: Pyrausta aurata (assembly GCA_963584085.1). NCBI lineage: Eukaryota > Metazoa > Arthropoda > Insecta > Lepidoptera > Crambidae > Pyrausta > Pyrausta aurata. The sequence continues at coordinate 1,086,507 of OY757265.1, read as the reverse complement.
CGATTCATATTCTACTAATGTTTTGACGTTTAGGTCGACCGAACCGCAACTGAAGAAGAACTTTACGAATCCACCAATAGATGACGATTATTTCAACCAATCATTGAACGTCTGTTAGTGGTGCTCCGATGTAATTTTAATAAATCGAAAGTTGCAAGCATAGATTATAAAAAATATATCGAGTTTGTAATGAATCGATTCATCACGTTACGATTTACAATGTTAAAATAAAAACCATTAATGAGAAGCAAGAAAGTAACCATATTAAACAACCGCTCATCATACCATAGATATGAATCAATCAATAATTATCGACAACACGACTTTAGAACCATAGCCGATTTGATGTGTAAACCTTTAATGAGCGAGCACTTTTCTGCCACCGTTTTACAGCAGATGGCGTTATGGTCAGTTTAGGAACTTTTTTTTTCACGTTGGCGGAAAACCATGGACAAAGAATAAAAGTGCGTAATGAAATATTGTAAAATACGTTAATGACTTGACTTATGTATTAATTAGGATACAATTGTTTTGCCATTTATATGTCCTTTATGTACTAAAAGTTCACATTAATATTGTTTTACTGTTTATTATTTACGTTGGCAAAAAGCAATAGCCCTTTGCTATAATTCTTGAATAAAGTTCTAAAAGTTATTTCCTAAAGTAACGCTAGTGCCATCTCTCGATGATATAAACATCTAATGACAAGAAAACTGCTCACTGATTTTACCGTCTGCCAAGTCAATAGGTAAGTTATTCTATAAATAGCACGTGAGTATTTTTCAAAATAGATAACGGAATGTTTAGGGTACTTATTACTTGCCAGCTGTAAAGCTGTTTAGGATAACACAATAGCTAGCTAGATTGGCAACGTCACGCAAGCGGTAAAGGTACGCAAACAAGAACAATAACTTTTAACCCCTTCGCTTTGTCTTTTTATCTACCTGGGATTGCCACTGCGCCACGCTAGCGCCGTTTCCTATAGCCGGCCAGTTTTGTCAAACTGCCCCCCAATTCCACTATCAAAATCGAACTTAACGTAAACTCAACCGGTGACGATAATCAACTAAACGTCACATTTCCAATTCCACTAAAGCGGTTCGGTTGTGGTTTAGCTCAACTTTATCGTTCGACCGAAGATTAGCCGATTCATATTCTACTAATGTTTTGACGTTTAGGTCGACCGAACCGCAACTGAAGAAGAACTTTACGAATCCACCACTAAATGACGATTATTTCAACCAATCATTGAACGCCTGTTAGTGGTGCTCCGATTTAAATTTAATAAATCGAAAGTTGCAAGCATAGATTATAAAAAATGTATCGAGTTTGTTATGAATGAATCGATTCATCACGTTACGATTTACAATGTTAAAATAAAACCATTTATAAGAAGCAAGAAGAGATTTTTTTATTTTTTTTTAGGGTATTTATTACTTGCCAGCTGTAAAGCTGTTTAGGATAACACAATAGCTAGCTAGATTGGCAACGTCACACAAGCGGTAAAGGCACGCAAACAAGAACAATAACTTTCAACCCCTTCCCTTTGTCTTTTTATCTACCTGGGATTGCCACGTGCGCCACGCTAGCGCCGTTTGCCATAGCCGGCCAGTTTTGTCAAATCTGAGACCATTAGGCCTATGTATGAATGTCTTTGTAATTAACTATTTTTTACTATTCCTTGACCAACGTCACTGCCATTAATGAGAACACTGAGTCAAGAATATTAAAAAATACCTAGTGTACATGTTGTACTTGTACCACAGAATACTATATTGCGTTAGGTAAAAGACTTAGGCTTCATTATACTGATTAAAAACCAACTAAAATAAGAAAAGAAAAATATTTACCTACAGTCATGTCACTGACAAATACTTGATCATGAGGACCAAGTGAAATATTGCAAAGTTTAAATAATTTAAATACCTCAAGAGCCGATAATTTAAATACCTCAAGATACTTTTAAAAAGTTTACAAAATATTTTTAAAATCTGCAACTTACAAGTAATTCTATAAAGCTCATTTTTTAGGGTCAATTAGGGCGTTATTTAAAATATAAACCTGTTATTAATGAGAAATACAATTAAAAAAAACAAATTGCACAAAATCAGCTAAAAAATAAATAAATCGACGCTAGCGACACCACAGGTTGCATTTCCAATCTTTATTAGGGTCCTAAACGCTCAAAGAGCTTTCCAATCTCTTAATACTCTTACTAATCTGTGCTTGCCTGTTTGTTTACGCTGCGTTTCGTCTTACGTTCAGCTTAAGTTCGGTAGAATGAATAGTGGAATACTGTTTTGTGTCATATTTTCGAGCGTAACTACAAACGAACTGCTACCTAAACTAAAGACGAACGATTCGTGTTGTAAATAGTGGAATTGACCCCCTGGTCTTGTACATACACATAAATACATCAACGATCCTATTAATTCTCTATAATTATAATTATTAATGTCAGTATCAATATTATCACAATTAAATTTTTCATTTACAACCATAGGTGTCAAAACTTCCTTGGCATCCAACATGCCAAATCTAGATAATAGTTTCTTAATATATTCAGTCTGTCTTAAAATTAAAACACCCTTTGATCTATCACGCTGTACATTTATGCCTAAACAATTTTTAATTGCTCCTAAATTTTTTACACAAAAATGTTTTGACAATAGATCAATTAAACAATCATTTTCTTTTTGGTTGTTTGTGAAAATATAAAAGTCGTCGACATATACTGCTAAAATAGTCAAATTATTATTATTGCCTCTTTTTACATATACACAAGGTTCACATTTTGTCTGAGAGTAACCATGCTTAACTAGCAGTTTATTTACAGTCATATTCCAAACTCTACTTGCCTGTTTCAAACCGTATATGCTCTTCTTGAGTAAACATACTTTGTTCTCATCGAGAATGAAACCTGGTGGCTGTTCCATATAGATTTCTTCCTCTAAAGTACCATTCAGAAAAGCTGTTGTTATATCTACATGATTTATGTCCATATCAAGTTCATTAGCAAGGTGGAAAAGAATTCGCATTGTGGAATGCCTAACTACAGGTGCAAAAGTTTTGTCATAATCCACCCCAGGCTCCTGACTAAATCCGCGAGCTACCAAACGAGCCTTGAATTTATCAAAACATCCTGAAGTGTCCTGTTTGACTTTATATACCCATTTGCACTTAATGATATTTCTATCAACCGGCCTGTCCACCAATGTCCATACATTGTTCTGAATAAGAGATTCATATTCAGTTTTCATAGCACTTTCCCACTCTTCTTTATTAGGATTTATCAGTACATCATCATAGGATTGAGGTTCATCAAAAAGGTAAGTTTGAGATGATAAACACATGTCATAATCATCAAACCTTTTAGGCAACTTTGTAGACCTCGCTGGACGCTGTCGGCATGGCGACTCCGCTGCCGTCGTCGTGATATCATCTTCTGATACCGAATCATCATGGTCACTGCATGATTCAAAGTTTACTGGACTCTCAAAATGTAAACTTATGTTACCTTCTGTGTCATCGTTACATAACGACTGACCGTGTGTGCTCTCAGGAACACTTGACTCCATGGTCACAGGAGGAGACTCTCTCTCGCTGGTGGCCTCAGTTCCAGAAGAGGGCTCCATCACTGGAAACATGGGAAAATATGCATCATTATACAAGTCAGTCTTATTGTGTTCAGGAATAGTCAATTTATCAATACAATTATTTTTATTATTTATCATATCACAATTTTCCTTAACATAAGTATCACAGTTATTATTATGGTTATCACAGTTTTTCTCAATAAAATGTACATTTCTAGACTTCATTATGCGTGTAGGATTAGTAGGATCGATCAATCTATAACCTTTAGAGTTTTCACAATATCCCACAAAAATAAATTCTTTAGATTTAACATCTAGCTTGCGGCGATGACAGTCTGGTACTAAAGCTAAAGCTCGGCACCCAAAAACTCTCAAATGGTTCAGGTCAACTTTGTTTCCTGTCCATAACTCTTCAGGAGTTGCATCAGGCACTGCTGCAGTAGGGGACCTATTCTTAACATAAATTGCCGTCATCACGGCCTCACCCCAATAGCGCTTGCCCAGTTTTGCATCAATAAGCATGCACCGTGTTTTCTCTAAAAGAGTTCTATTTAATCGTTCCGCAACACCATTTTGTTGTGGGCTATAAGGCATAGTAATCTCATGAATAATCCCATTACGGGCTAAATAACTAGTGAATTCTGCACTGCAATACTCACCACCACCATCAGACCTTAAACATTTCACATACAATCCTAACTGTTTCTCAACTAAATCCTTAAATGCAATAAAACAACGCATAACCTCACTTTTATTTTTAATCAGATAACCAAACGTTTTTCTTGTAAAATCGTCAGTAAATGTTACTAAATATCTAGCACCTCCCCAACTAGGTTCTTGCATGGGACCACAGACATCTGAGTGAATCAGCTCAAGCGGTTTTTGAGAACGTTTAGCTTTTCCCTTGGGAAATGACTTGACAGTCTGCTTCCCCTGAATGCAAGCCTCACAGTCTGATGTATCACAACTAGTTTTACTATATGACAAACCATTAGACATGTTCAATAATTTGCACATACCTGCACCGCTAAGATGTCCCAAACGCTGATGCCATATCTGCATATCTGTAGAACTTGCAGCATGGGCTCCTTGCTGTATCTCCGCACTCTGTCGTGGAATTTTGCTGATCTGTGGAACAGTACTAGTGACACACTGCAATCTATAAACACCCTGCCTCCTAGATGCACTGACAACCACTTTATTTTCTTTATAAATAAGGCACATGTCCCCCTCAAAAATGAATTTATAGCCCTTACTAACCAGCTGACTTACTGATAAGAGATTGGTGAACAAGTCTGGTACATACATTACATTATGTATTGTAGTAATTTCACTATTAATAATATTAATTTTAACAGTACCTAAACCTTTACAAAGTAAAGTTTCACCATTTGCAATACAAATTTTATTCTTGACATTACTATTTAGGGAACTAAACAAGTCTTTATTGTTACACATGTGTGAAGTACAACCTGAATCAACAATCCAGTCATTCGATGAGCATGCTGTGAAGGCTGACACAAACATAGCTTCCTCCGGCCTATCTTCCACTTTCTTGGACTTCTTATCCCTCTTAAGTTTAAAGCATTTTGCCTTTATGTGTCCAGGTTTATTGCAGTAGTGGCAGATTGTTTTCTTGTTCCTTCCGAAGAGAGCTACATCGTTTGTAGAGACTGAGCTGCCGTTAGTTTTGGTGTTCCTCCGAAAATCTTCCTGTAGAAGCCGAGCACGAACGGTCTCAATGCTCAAGTTATTTGCCATACTGAAAGCTTCAAGACTGGATACCAAAACGTCATATTCCTTAGGCAGGCCACTAAGTAGAATCTCAGCAACTTCCGTGTCATCTATTACCTTCCCAATGTCACATAGCTGCTGCACTATGGTCATTACTGCATCGATGTAGGTGCCCATATTCTGATAATCATTGTAATCCGCTCGGTGCAGCTGTCGTAGGAGAACAACACGCCTGTAAAGTCCTTTATCCTCGTAAGCTTGTTGCAATAGTTTCCAAGCGTCTTTGGCCGTAGTTGCGTTCCTCACATGTTGAATGCATGTTGGCATCACAGCTAGACAAATGCGCGCGAGCGCTCGTCTATCCTTGGCACTGTCGACGGCGGTACCACTCCCGTCAACTCCAACGCTCCCCTCGATGCATTCCCAGAGGTTTTCTAGGGTCAAGGCCATACGAATCTGGAACTTCCATACGTGATAATTTCGGACGCCCTCCAACCTTTCGACATGGAACGCCGCAGGAGGCCCTTGCTGCGCGCTCTCGTTTGCCGACATTGTGGTGTACTCACGCAATCATCCAACTCCATCCAATCACAATGCAATCTCTGCGTGGCACTGGGACCATAACCTGATGTTAGGGATCCGTGATTTTCGTGAATGTCTCTGGATGGATGTTGGAAAATAAGTACACAGACAGCTCCACAATATGCATCAGTATATTGTGTCCAAAAGTTATTTCTTAACACATAGCGATTACAGAGATAATAATTGTATTTTATACCACTCTGACGTCCAGCCTCCGCGGGCACATATAGGCTTACCGTCCGCGACTTTTGCCGAGTGTGTAATTCGCGAATTTCCGCGAATTTCCGCGAATTTGCCGGGTCCATAGACTGACATTTGACTTTGACGCTTATATTTTTAATCTTGTGACGACTTAGGCTTGGGAAACTGGTATCGATGGATCGATACGATAAATACTAGCATAGATAACATGATGCTAATCATTCGGAACAGTCCGTCATTTGAAAAAAAGCGAAAAATGTACGGAGCGCGCCATATTTGAATCTTGGTCACTATAGTGACATTGGACTGATGAGAGATATATGACTTTGGTCACGATCGTTAACTCGGACTGATGAGTGGATAAAGGCACACAATTCGTATTTTGTGGAGAGATTGACAGATGAGGCGAGAGAGAGAGGGAAGACCAGGGTTGTCTTACCTAACCTTTTTTAAATAAAAAGGTATGCAAAGGCAACTATTCTATACAGCCTTATAAGTTTAGAATATGGTTTACTTACATTTCAACAAGAGCAACAACAAAGCAAAATCTCCGACCAATTGATAAGGAAATTATGAATTGCCCTGAAAAAAATATTTCATGATTCAATTCAACCAAGTCAATCGTTACAAAATTGTAAGACAAACATGACGTATAACGATTTCAATTCAATAGTTAATCTTGGATCAGTAGGCGAAATTAAAGTAAACTAAACTAGCTCTTATAACCACCGTTGTTGTTCCAGGAGATGCTATCATCCTCAACTGCCAGGCGGAGGGCACGCCCACGCCCGAGATCCTATGGTACAAAGATGCGAACCCGGTGGAGCCGTCAGGCACCGTGGGCATCTTCAACGACGGCACCGAGCTGCGCATCAGCAACATCCGACACGAAGACATCGGAGATTATACGTGCATCGCGCGCAACGGCGAGGGACAGGTCTCGCACACGGCGCGCGTCATCATCGCTGGAGGCGCGGTCATCACTGTAAGTGTTGGAGGGATGGATGATGAAAAGACGCTTCAACAACACAAAGATTTAGGTTACCCAACCACCGATTGAGAACCGAGGGGTTCATCAGCTGTACTATACTGGGTGCGCATTGTGATGCAGCTTTGACATTTAAGCAGCTCTGCTTTACTGTCAAATTAGCTATTTGATAGTAAAGCAGAATCTCAATAAATTGATAAAAATATTATAATAAATCAACATAAATATTAATATTCATACCATTGTAGTATTATTATAATATTTTTATATTTATAATATTCGTTTATATTGAATGGGAATTGAACTGCCTGGAAATTAAACGGATTAAGTGAAATCGCAATCCCCTGAATTGATAGATATCTATTTCAATGTCGAGCGCTGGTCACCATGAGGCCGTATCTTATAAGGAGTACTTATGATCAGCAAGCAGCATCTCAAGTGTATCTGTAATGACCGAACTACCTTACAAACTTAATTTAAAAGCCTCGATCGAAATTCGGAGCTCACTATTACGTAAACCACTAATAGCTTTGAGTATTTGACAGTCAATAACACTCGCAATACTTTTCAGATGCCACCAACGAACCAAACGAAGCTAGAAGGCGAGAAGGTGCAGTTCTCCTGCGAGGCGAAGGCTTTGCCGGGTAACGTGACCGTCAAATGGTTCCGCGAGGGGGCGCCCGTGGCGGAGGTGGCGGCGCTGGAGACGAGGGTCACCATCCGGAGAGACGGCGCGCTCGTCATCAACCCGGTGGCGGCCGACGACTCGGGACAGTACCTTTGTGAGGTCTCCAACGGGATCGGGGATCCGCAGAGCGCGTCTGCTTACCTCAATGTCGAATGTAAGGTTCAATCAATATAAGCGTTATAAAATAGTGCGATCTTTTGGTAATTTTCTTAATTTACCCTACCTCCATATCTGTCACAGATGGTTATTTTGACTTCATGTGACGATGGTTATTTTGACGACCTGTATGGTTGTAACGTAACAAAAAAAAGTTACATTAAACTTTCTGCTATTACTTCCTCCCCTTGTCATATGTAATCAAGTTGGCTCAATCCGTGCTCCTCCCCCCCCCCTAAATTGTGACTTAATTTAACAGATAATAATTCAGCAATTTTCAAATTCTCTTCTTCCTTCCAGATCCAGCGAAAGTGACGTTTACACCCACAGTGCAGTACCTGCCGTTTCGGTTAGCGGGGGTAGTGCAGTGCTACATAAAAGCGAACCCGCCTCTCCAGTATGTGACGTGGACAAAGGACAAGCGGCTGCTCGAGCCGTACCAGACGAAGGACATAGTGATCATGAACAACGGCTCGTTGCTGTTCACGCGCGTCAACCAGAACCACCAGGGCAGGTACACGTGTACCCCTTACAACGCTCAGGGGACCCAGGGTTCCTCAGGTAAGTTGGACTTCAAAGAGATTCTTTAGTTACTCTCTTTCGACTAAAGAAATAATTGTACTGTCTTGTCGAGGGTTAAAAAATATTGCTCAATTATCGTTTCTGTGCAGGTCCCATGGAAGTGTTAGTAAGAAAACCACCAGCATTCACCGTGGAACCAGAGCCTCTATATCAAAGAAAGGTAACCTGCTCGTAGTTTTTATTACTTTGTTTTCGTATCATATAGCTCCGATTGTGGCAATTGGCGGTTTACAAGTGGTCATCACATTAACATTTGCTCCTTGCGGGTTTCGAACCCGCAACCACTGGCATAGTAGTCAGGAGCGTTAAAAACTTGATTTATTTAAATTCACTGAAATATTCAATATAAGATGCTGGTCGATCCAGGTTGGCGAATCAGTGGAGATGCACTGCGAAGCGCAAGAGGCGGAGGGCACGCAGCGGCCCAGCGTGCAGTGGCGACGGCGGGACGGCCTGCCTCTACAGAAGAATCGCGTGCGCGCGCTCGGCGGCAACATCACCATCGACACGCTGCGGCGGCAGGACTTCGGCATCTACCAGTGCGTCGCCTCCAACGAGGTGAGAGATGAACTAGCAGAGACCGGATCGCCGCGACGCTTGAAGAACTACAGTGCTTTCATCCATCCTTCATTTCAGCCATCACCCAGAGAATACCATATTCGCTTTTGATTCTGGAGGAGACCAGTCATTCTTTCGCAGACCCCTGTTTATAATCAGGATCCCCAATGCATCTACCTAATCGCCATACGTGTCTGAATTTAACATTAGGCCTGCAGCACACTTTCCTGGCTGCATAAATTATCTACTGTATTTATCTTCAAATGATAATAAGACCCCAGCATTAACTCCCCAGGTGGCGACAATAGTAGCAGACACGCAGCTGGTGATCGAAGGAACTCAACCACACGCGCCGTACAATGTGTCAGGAACAGCCACGGAATTCCAGGTCACCCTGCGCTGGCATCCTGGCTACGCGGGCGGCCCGGACTACAAGCAAGACTACACCATCTGGTACAGAGAAGCAGGCTTTTCTGAGTGGACGAAGGTGCCTGTCACTCCGTCTGGGGCCACCTCGGTGAGTATCTTTTTATGAATTACATGCTTCATTACACCAAACAACCTACATTGAAATAAATTTGCAGATGAACGTATTTGAGAAATCAAACAAGATCAACGATCAGATCAGCCCATGCAATCATGGGAAATTTTAAGGTGACTATAGGATGTCAGAGTGCCTGGAAATAAGAAACGTTGATGTTTGCGTACCGACAATCAGTTATATAGCACACCAACTTTCTTTCTACAATTAATTTTGGTACTACTACTACAACTCCTGCTACGAACTACGATTGATTACTACGCAGCTACGGTTATCTACTCGTAGTACATGGCTACGAATACGACTACGAGGCGGCTACGCAATTAACTATACAACTTTGTTCATTAGGTTCCTCTTAAAATAGCATGTTGTCTCGTATCTAAGTGTCACATCATATTGTCTTCTCTGAAATCTAATAAAAAAATATATTTCAATGTTCTAGGTAACGATAAACCGTCTCCAGCCTGGGACGACGTACGAGTTCCAAGTGAACAGCAAGAACACGATCGGGGAGGGCATGATGAGCAAGGCTATCACCATCAGGACCCTGGGTAAGTGATCTAGATCTATGGAGAGGGAGAGAGGTGGCGGTAGTTTGAGAACACTAATATGGTCTTAGTTTTGGACGGTTAGCAGGATTTTGCTGAGGTCAATAAGAAGATTATGATGATTTGACGAAAGGATGTTTGTGAAAGGTGTAGTAGATTTACATCAGGATAGACATTTCTATTGAAAACTAACCCTTATTACAACTGCATAAGATAAAGATACCGCGTGTTATAATGTGTGTTTTTGTTCGTACATGAACCGATGGTTAAGATCTGAGATTCAATTTCTAAGAAGTCAAAATATACTTCAGGACTGAGAATTATGATAATTTTATGTGGAATAAAACATAAACGCTAAAAAAATCATAAATAGAACGGTTTGCTATGGCCTTCTACATTCCACACACTAGCAATTTATGATAATTATGTATGGACTTGCTTTGATCACCACAAACATTGTCAACCTTTTTTGAAAAGGGGCATTGATATTAGTGACTGGATTTGTCGCGCTGCTTCTTCGCAGCAGCCCACACTTGCTCCGAAGCAGGGGAATGGTTTATTTTGGGACGTGTATAAGTTCACTCAGTGGGCTATATGCAGAAATAAATAACTTTACAACCACTACTAGTATGCTGGTTTCCTCATGATGTTGTTCTTCATCGTAAGATTCAGCAAAAGAGTTGAAAGTGATTGTATGTAATCGTCAACGTATTTAAAAAGTGTTAAAGTATTTCAGGTGCAGGTGATGGTCCTGTGACGATGATAGAGCTAACCGTTTGCTTCTTGTAGATGTAGGCGCGAAGCCGAAGGCAGCACCCACGGCCCCCGGCCCCGTAGACGAAAAGATATTTCAGAACGCACCTGAAGGCTCTGGTACTTACTTACAACTAGTAATGCTTACTAACCCACAATTAGTTTTAGTTCCGCTTAATTAGTTTGGTTTGCATGATTTCATGGAGGTATTGCTGCAGAACAGACTTCTGCGTACTCTTTTCTTCTTTATTATTATTGAGACATAGCATTAATTTATCTTTATACCATTGCATTACTATATCGATATTACTATACTATGATGGAACTTATTTTCACTCCATTTATGATTTTCATTGTATTGTAATGTAAGTAAAAGTAGAGTCATACAGGTATGACATAAGCACAGGTGCTCTTTACATAGATACATAGATACCCATTTACTCATACTTTCCATCATTTATCTTGACTTGAGTCTGATCTATCACTTGCGTATTCATCAATCTGTCTCTAAATTATCATAAACTATCAGAATTTCTATACTAAACTGTTTTACGCACTAATCAGGTAAAATTTTATGTCACTTCTAGACAAATAAGCCAAATTTTGTATTTTTCAATGCAATCACTTTTGTTTGAGATACCAACAAAATACTTGAGATACACAAGTAGAATAGAGTCACACCATATCAGCGATAGCAGCACCCTGCAAAAAAGACATTACAGCGTGATTTTCATCTGTAGGTCCAAAATCGGGTCCGCCACGAAACCTGACGGTGACAGAGGTTCACAACGGGTTTCTCATCACGTGGCAGGCGCCGCTGGAACGAGCGCATCTGGTCCAGTACTACACCATCAAGTACCGAACAGACGCACAGTGGAAGACGCTCAACCGGGGGCAAATCCGGCCTGAGGAGACCAGCTACTTGGGTACGCTACTTTTTTTCGCCATGTCACCTTTCATCCTAATCCATCTGGTCTAATCCATCGTCAAACTGACAAAACTTGTGTTGTATTAAAACTTTCATAACAGAAGTTGCTTGTTTTGTTGTTCAGACCCGTATAATTAAAACAAAAAGATGCTAACGTGTGTACCCATTATTTCCTTCCAACAACAACAACAACCCTTGATCGTTAACAATTCGTTCCCAAATTTCTCTTCTATTGTACTTTGCTAGTATCACCTAGCCCTAAGAAAAGGAAAGCCGTTCCCTGATCAGCTTTTACAGTACCTTTCCAACCTTAGTCACAGAAGAGATAATAGTACTACGTACCTTTGTCTCAGTTTCTGTCTTTGATAGACGTCGCTGTGTCTGTTTACCATAACCAATAAGTCTTTCAACGTTACCTTTCTTTACTTCCAGTTAAGAATCTAGTCGGCGGGCGGACATACTACTTCAGAGTGTTGGCCAACTCCGCCACCAGCTACGAGAGTTCTGAAGAGGTGAAGTTTCCTGTCCCAGCTCGGGTGAAGCACAAAGCCATCACCGCGGGGGTAGTTGGAGGGATTCTGTTCTTCATCGTGGCCATCATTCTGTCTGTATGCGCCGTCAAGATCTGCAATAAAAGAAAGCGGCGTAAGCAGGAGAAAGGTGAGTGATGGCCAGGGGCGCCCGCCCGCGTCTCGCGCCACTCACGCTCAGTCGGTTGTTACTTGGCGGCGCGGAAAATATTTGAGTTTTATCTAAGGCCATAGAGCAGTTTTCTAGTGTCCAAAAGGTTGTTACTTGGGTATTGTAGTAGATAAGAAGTTAATAATTCATCTAAAAGCGGAAAATATTTGAGTTTTAACTAAGGCCATAGAGCCGTTTTCTAGTGTCCAAAAGCTAAGTGAAGATATCGGAAACTTCTCTACGTTCATGTGCTAGGAACGCTAAACGTGGAGTTTAAACAAACTCAAACTCATGTTTCCTAGCCTTAGGACAGCAGTTCTATGTGGCAATAGGTTATGGTTCTTGAGACTTACAGGCAGTTAAAAAGTGTAATTAAAATTACTTAAAACACCAAAACACAAGTAACAATCGACGAAAGCGTCGTCTTTACATGGACGAACACGTCTAAATATTATCGCGGTGGGATGGTAACTTAGCATAACTTACCATATTGTCTGAGCGAGCGGAGCATCCATATTCATGCCTCGCCTGCCATTTCTTGTTCGTAGTAATCGTCGTTTAGTTGTACATCGCCTGGGTTGCGCTTTTTGCATGCATTTACATTTTATCGCTTTTAATATTGGCAGGTATACCTGACCTGCCTGTTTTTGTCAATTTTATAAGTATAGTATGCACGAGGTGTAAATGAAACACTTAACGACAAACCTCTTTTAATTTGTTCTTAAACACAACTTTTTGTATGGGAACAATAGTAAATAATTTAAATTTTAATTTTAAAATTTCTGAATACAAAATGTTGTGTTCTTTCAGCACTCATCGACGCTGAAACTCTAATGTTTTCTAAGACGCATCATTCAGTACTAAGAGTAAATACTTAAGAGTTCCTATTCCATGACGTCAATATTTTTTGAAGCCAGTGTTTTTGTATCTGAAAGTCTGAAATAATCAATTGACAAAAGCTACGAAAAAATATAATTTCATATTAAAATACTACATTATTTTTGTCTTAATATTATTTCCATTTCGTATTTTATTAAACAGTCAAATCAGCCTGCTTGCCGCTTGCAATGTAAATCCAATCAAACATTGTGTTTGCTCGTTTCAATAGTCCTATTCAGACAAGTTTAGTTTCAAATGTCATTAAATGGCCATTTGCGCAGATCCGTGTAACCTAAACTCCGGGTTTAATCATTATTCTGTTGCTATCAGTTTCTTTAATGTTGACAGAGACAGAAAGTCGTTTAACCACGGTTTAGACGTTAACCCTGATTTGCGTAAGTGGCCCCCTCAATGACAGTTGAAAGTACACTGCAAACTCATTTCAATCATACATTGTCTAACACAAGGAGGAACATACTCGCCGTCTTTTCTACTTCAGATTAAGGCTGCGTTTCCATAGAAGCAGACCTGAATGCATCTGAGCAGCGATGTAAAGAAAATACCAGAGATGTACTTACCATAGAGAAAAAAAAATGGTTGCCTGTAAAGTCGGTTTTACGGGCGAAGATTTTACGTGACAACGAGAGACGCAAGGCATTCGGCGGGCCTCTCTCTCGTTAGGTGACTCATCGTAACGTTACCGAGCGTTACACTTTTTCATAAGTGACTCCCAGCCGCAACCTAATTTAAGACGTTGTCACGTCAAAAAGGTTGCTTACTTGGCTCAACATGTGACAAGCAAAATATGTTATTTATGTATCCGTATCCGCTTCTGTGAAAACGCACCCTACGCTAATAAGGGTGAAAAAGACGTTGAAGGTGGAGCTATTTAAAGGTCACTCAGAAACTTCTATGCAAGGGGAAACCGCTATTATAGCGCTCAAAAAAAAACATGAAAACTTGCGAATGACAAGATTTGACGTTGATGAAATGTCATAAAATTTTCGCTAGCGTTATCGTTAGCGTTTAAAATATACCCATGTGTTGCCGGCGTTCGCTCTGCCTGCGTGTCGTTTTCTCGTATGAGTGTTTTCCA